>ML791521.1:599305-620110 GCA_009831015.1 Picea engelmannii
CCATATTTACTTCTTATCAACCATGACAAAACAATAATGAGTCATATTTACATCAAACACTATTGGGTCCATTACCCAAAACTTTGTGCTATGGGTCTTTCTTCAAGAGTTGACATCAATGACAACCAACCTTAATCAACACCCCCATATTCTTGTTTCCTAAAGGATTCAAAGTCACAAAAGCGTTAGTTCCCCTAGGGATGGAAGAAATTCCAGGAGCGTGATTTCTCTTGGGACCGAACATACCCCCAACAATATTTCCTCCGGCGATAAAAGGACTCTTAGTAACATTAATTCTTCCAGGGCCATACATGCCCCCAAAAAGGTTACCTCCAAGAGTAGACATGGACAATAAAGGAATACTACGACCTTGACCATAAATATCCCCATAAAAGTGACTTCAATGATGAGAAGTGTGGATAAAAGGATAACCACCCCACTGAGCATAATTTCCCCTAGGATGAATTCCCTAAAAAATAATGATATAACTAGAAGGTCCATTACTCCCTATATGATAAGTGTCCCCAGGGGGATTTCCCCCAAGAATAGAGGTAAATGTGGAAGGAATAGAGCTTCTAGGAATCAATGTACTACTCCAAGAAATGTTAAATCCCCTTGAAACATTGTTTCCCCTATCTTGGCCAGGAGTAGACCCAAGTCCACTATATATACTCCAAGTGAAAGGAAAAATGACATTTTTCATCATCATGATACCTACAAGGACACCAGAGGTAGAAGGAGTTCCACTCGAGGCACTGAAAATGTAACAACCCCCTTGAACTACCTGAGGACGAGGTACACCACTCCAGAGAAACCACTCATGCTCTGATGCCAGTCAGTAACATTTCCATCCATGAGGCCGAACATGCTACTCTAGGGAACACTTTCATTCCCATACTGCAGAACATACAGTAGCATACCCAGTAGTCAACTAAGAAATGCCACCTAAATTTACTCTTTAGACTGCATGCAACTAAAACATATACATACATCACGCTCGCGAAAGATTTACATATAACATAAACAAACAATTACTTTCTGTAATACGACTTTTATATTACAAATAACAGTAATTACCAATATGCATCATTTACAGGAAATTATCCATAAGAACACAAGCAGTCATAGTCACATATATGATAAAATGGTAACATGGGCATGTAAATAGAAAAAAAACATATTCATATATCATACAATTGATACTTATCTTTAAAAAAACTGTCACCAACTACTTACAAACCGTCCACGAACCTCCCAACCATAGATTACACTGTTCATCACTCTCAACAGTGAATCACCATCGAGCTAGGACTGAACTCCACCTAGGGTAAATGGATTCCTATCCACGCTAAGGCTCATGAACAATAGGATAGACTCCATCTCAGGTGCTCACTCAACTAACAACCTATAGCCTCTCATTCCCCACATGCCTGTCCCACCCAAGGAAGTGTGCCCCTTCTCTAGTCAACAGTCCCTCGGCTGCCCCACTTCCCTTCCAGGGCTTCAGCAATAGGCCAGACTGGAAGTCTCAAAGCATTGTAGCTGCATTTTATCACCTGCGAAAATCAATCCCCAACAATTCTCTCACCCAAAGAACTACTCACGGTCCTGACAACTCGCTTCTTCAATCCCGCTCCAAGCTAACCAGGTACACCAACTAAAAGGGACGGGGAAACCAGTTCCAGAAAGGTGGAATGGTTGTCTCAAGGATAACAGAATGTATGAGTGAAATGGTCATGGAGTCATTGACTGGATAACTGAGTGTGTTTTTGGGAATCACTGTGAACTCTTTGTCAAAACGATGGTCAATCTGATGGTTCCCCCCCCTCTCTGTGTTTTCCGTTCGTAAGGTCTTCCTCTTGAATAATCCCCTGATCTATGTTTCCCCACAATATGAATGCATGTCCCCAACTTGACACTTGTCATATCGAAAGTTACTTTTGTCCACTTGTCCCCAACTTTAGAACTTAGGATAAAATTATCCATACTTTATGTTTTGGGAAATATTATTGTGGTCGGTCTACGCGTAGTGATGTATTTTATATTAATCATGAGTCAAGTACAAAGTAGGCACATTGGCCCTTGACATCTAGGCGCACTGGCCTAAGTCCAAGACATAAGAATTATGGCTTATAATACTGGCTCACCAGCCTATAATGCATATTATATACACAAAGGTTCGCTGACCTTAATATTACATGCACTTAGTTACTACGCGTTGTATCCTCTATCTTTAAGGTTGCGCGCACCTTAGTTACTACACGTGATATTCATAAGTGTGCACATTACATCCCTTTACTACACAGTACATTTGCACACCATGCCATGAAAGGTGTATTACAAAAATGATGTTTAAACAACTCACTAGCTTAAATATACTTGGATTATTTACATTTGGGTTCGACTGAGGGATATTATAGGAAATAAGGCTAGGGTCCCCACTATATGTATATATAGATGTGGGAATCACAACATATGATATGGGAGTGCTAATTCTAGGTGTGCTCATGGAAGGATAGGTAGATATGACCAACATCCTTCAAACAGAGACACCTGATGAAATGGGAAAAAAAGGTATAGGTTTGATGGCATTAAGGGACAACAAGGATGAAATCACTAGGGTTCCCTCTGTAACACTCATCAATGGGATTGAAGGCTCAACCAAATTGGTTGAAACATTAATGCCCTACATGAAATGAGGATCACTAAACAAGGAAAATTATCATTGAACAACACCCTAACCTAGACAAGTACAAGGTTGTTAGGACCAATCAAAGGAGGGTTAAAATGAGGTGGAACAATTTTTTCAACCACTTGAACTTCAAATGTATCACTCTCCTTTGAATTTGATCTTCTGTCTGACTCTTTGAACTCTCTATCACTTATCACTCGCCTCTTGAGAGGTGTTTGTTCCTTCATTATAGGAAGAAGTCCTCATTTTCAATGGGACCAACAAAGCAATTTTTCAACCACGATGAATAAAATGTGTTATAACCAAAATAACAATTAATTCTATGGATGACATAGACTCAAAACCAAACAAAACACCCCTAACATCTCTAGGCTATCAATAATCAATACCAATGGATCAAGGGTCCCTCCAAAAACCAACCCTCTAGGGGATGTCAAGTTCCCAAAATATTAGATAGCAAAGGTGTCAGGAAAAATTATGATAACCCACATGTAACATCCTTGACCAGTGTAAGAAAACTTTATTAAGGTGGGCATCCTCCAGGGAACTGAAATGGGGATTGAACATCTACCCTAGGTACCAAAAAAATTTCCCACCCACAATCACTTCTGTCGATACCTTGGAAAGGTTACTATGGATTCCTCCTCACAATCAAAGACCAAGCGAACAATCTAAGGTCTGACCACACGTATCGGAAGGGAAGCTAAGCTTCAAGCCTCAATAAGCGTTACATCTTAGGGAGGTGTGGAAATTTTGAGACCCCCATACATATAGAAGTCGAAGAATTCTAGAAAATACCAAGACAAGAAAATAGGGGATATCACTCTACTTTTCCAATGTGACCTTGTGATTGACTCCCATGTTAGGGGATCTTCCTGACACACTCATTTTGATAATGGATTTGAACACTCTTTAGTGATTTCTAGGTTTAGTTTATATGGACTTGGAGAGTTGATTCTCCAATCCTACACTAGGGTACTATTCCTATCTATGTTGGTTTGCTATCTAGAAAAAGAGTCTAATTGATTTTAAATTACATGCTCTTTTTCTTATGGATTTTGATTAGGCAAGGGAACGAATGAAACTTCAATTATGCTTTTCACAATTTACCAATCCAAAGAAGAGAAAATATGCAAATTTTTCTTTCGATGAACTCTAACTAAGGAAAGGAAGAGAAACTTTTCCTTTTCAGTTTAAAAAAAAAAACAAGATAACCTCACAATCATGGAAAAACCATTAAAGGAAAACAAAAGAAATGAACAAGATCCTTGAATGCAAAACAAACCAATGCAATCTCTTTTAAAGAACCCAAAAGCTTTACCCTATCAATTATTTGGTTTTTTGTTTGTTTTGAAATGCAATTTTATTCTAATCTAAGAAAATTATTATGCAGATTAAAACAAAAAAAAAATCAAAGGACTGTGTGATATTGGTAGTAATCCCCCCCGACACAATCCAATGTCTACACGGGATCAAAAATCCCAAAACTTGAGAGAAAGACTTAGAAATGGAACATCTTTTAAAAAACAGAAAACAAATGCAAAAAGGGACAAATAAAAACTACCAGATCAAAAAATGATTTGTTGGGGACGCTTCCCAGATCATAACTCAATAGGAAGGTAGCTCACTCAAATTATGAAACCCAACAAAAATACTCAAGGCACATCAAACTCACTTCAAACTTAAACAACAAAGAAGATGCTTACAAAAAGACGAGATCTATGCTATTCGACCCCTAACAAGATTAGAATACTAGGAAAAGTTCATATATGATCAAGAAAATTCAGGAAAAATTCAAAAATAGTCACCTATAAGAGTGGTAGTAGCCTAGAAAGTATGTAGCTAGAGATCCTGTGCAAGCGGTGGAAACCCAACATTTATGTATCCTGCAACTAGTCGCTCTAGTTTGAACATGTCACTCACAACCATCTATAAAATTTAGGGAAAAGGCCTAGATCTAGCCCAGATGTGACAGATATGATAGATCTAGTCTCTCAAAGAGTGATAAGGAAGAATACTAGGCTACAGAAATAGGTTTTAGAACTAAAGAAACAAAGGGAACAAAAATAAGTAAGAATCAAAGATCCTTCCCTAGTGGAGTCACCAGTTCTATTTGCAAATAAATATTTAATACAGATAAGAAAGACCTCCCTTGGATCTTCCCTTGATCCAAGACAAACGATGAGATATACCACTACGCAATTTCCCTTAGATCTGTTAGATTTGCTCATATTCAAACACGAATATAGAATGGAATACCTTTGAATCGATGGTTTTCCTTATGTATCTTGGTCATTGCATCTCTGAAGATCCATTTCCATCTCATGTAACCTTATTTCTACACACAAGTGACAACAAATACCAATCCTCAAACCTTCCTAAGCTTTAGGAAATCTCATATATAGCCTAGATCTAATCTGATATACTCAAGGAAAATTCAAATCTAACACAAGAAAGTATTCAACACTAAATCATAAGCATTGAAAGGGGAAAACCATAGATCTATATATTAATCAAATAGTGAATGAATACATCAACATGTCCTACATGTTGGATCATGTTGTCATTGATGCCAATGGTTTGCTTGATTGATGTAAAGTGATTAAATGATTGATTGATGTCAATGGATTGATTGATAGGCTTGATTGATTGATGATTGATGAACAATGTATATGTATTGTCCTTGATGAGGATGATAGATGTCAAGTGGAAACCAATCGATGAAGATGGATCAATAAGTTATCATTGATATGATGCATATATGAAGATGGATCAATGAGTTGTTATTGATACATGATGAAGATGGATTCTTTGATATATTATGCATAGTTTGTTTGATGTAAAGATGCCCCATTATTTTCTTGTCATGGTACAAATGAATGAACTCCAAAGTGGTACCCTTATGGTGAAATCCCTCATGGGAAGACACTTTGCGGTTGAGTTATGGTTGAGAGAACCCATGCTTGTATGTGGAATAAAGAGAAGAATATCAGTGATTTTGTTGGTGAAACTATCCTAGATGGATAGTCCTTGTCATGACATTTCCGGTGGTATGTGGAACGTCACATAACGCCTCATGGTTTAAGATTTATGGCCTTGCGAAGTTGAAGGACCCTCATATGATGGATTGAACCCCCATAAGGTCAAATAAGTCAAAGTGTTTGAGAAGAATAGATTATTATTTAAATGATAAAGTAAAGTGACAAATTCAAGGTGGATTATTTAAATGATAAAGAGACGTGACAAAATCAAGAAGGAATATTTAAATGATAAAGTATTGAAGAGATTTATATTTATGGAAAGTGGTTAACCCTAAAATAAGGAAAATAGGTTAAGTGACCTAGAAATGGGTTAAGTGACCTAGAGGATGAAAGTATAAATAAGATAGCAATGGTCTCCTAAAAATCATAATTTTTGTGGATCAATGGAGAGCTTCTTGTGAGATTATCTCTTGGAGTATTGATGGAGAGCTTCTTTTGAGAGCATCTTTGGTGTGGATCTCTTGAGCATGATTGAAGATCCATTCTAAGAAAGAGAGCGTGAGGAGGATCTCATGGATGCATCAATGTTTCGGCAATATCGGAGATATTGACGACAAAAGTCTCGGAGCTTCAGAAACCCTAGTTTCTAAGGTGTACGTGGGATGTAATGGACCAGGGCACGTACATACGCAGGTTGTATGAGGACAGGGCATGTGCAGTGGATAAAATCATGAAGATTTGTGTTTGATTTGATGATTAGCTGTTGAAGACTGAAGGAAGTTCCAGATCTGGATTCTATGGGCTCAGATCTGTCACTGAGACACTGGTATGGGTACATTATTGTATTGATGGTTACTATTTCTTGTTGTGTTATAAATGCTTAGGGCATTCTTCGTATGGTTGTTGTGATGTGGTTTATGTTGGTTGATGGAGTGAGCAATACTCTTGTGTTTAATTTGTGATATGAATGCTATGGTATAGTAGTTTCTTATACATGATTGAGTTAGCATTCATATTGATTGGTTGTGGAGCATGAGTAAGATATTGGAGAGCTTGGATGTGTTGTGACTGGCTGGTGGTCAGTTTGGATAGTGGAAGACAGAAGAAATTCTTCTTGCAGGTTGCAGAGGATCTGAGTATGTGATGAAAAGGATAAACCCTAATAGCTCATATGGAATACACAGGTTGTTGTATATATTGGTCGCGTACATACACGGGCTGTAGTGAGCCAGGGCACGTACACACGCAGGCTTCACTACTGACAGGTCGCATACTTGTTGCAGATTGATATCTGTTGAGGATTGTTGCCTCATCTCAGTTGGTGTTGAGGGTGTAAGTTGAGTCTTGCATTATAGAGCTAGTTCTCTTATAGAGTTGTAGTCTATTCAGTTGTTGCTGAAAAACCCCAAGGATTGTAGTCCGTAATAAAAAGAAAATTGTACAGACATCTTGTGTTCTTTGTGTTCCTTGTGGTGATGACTTATTGATGATCTATGTTGTTTATATATGTTGTTGATATATGTTCACATCTAACTGGTTATAAATGACAGCAATGAGTAATGAGTAAAATTTCAATGTTAACTAATGAGTTTTTTGTAAGAGGGAAGTTTTGGTAAAAATAGATCCACACTCATTCACCCCCCCTCTAAGTGTGGTAGGTGTGTACAACAATTGCTTTCATAGAAGGCCTTCACTACAAGCCTTAACAAGCTTGAAGGAGATCCATAGACACACAAATGGATGATGAAGTTCCAATCCTTGATGAGGAAAACTATTCTACTTGGAGAATAGAG
This sequence comes from Picea engelmannii, assembly GCA_009831015.1. NCBI lineage: Eukaryota > Viridiplantae > Streptophyta > Pinopsida > Pinales > Pinaceae > Picea > Picea engelmannii. The sequence continues at coordinate 606,772 of ML791521.1, forward strand.
ATGAGATTACATTTGAAGACAATGGGAGAAACAATTTGGAAGGCAGCCATTGGTGGATCAGTTCCTTTGAAGAACAAGTCAAAGTTTGCAGCTCAAAGGGAAGAAAAGAAGAATGATCAATTGGCTCTCAAGACCATTCTCAGTGGACTCTAAAGCCCTATCAAAGAGAGCATGGGACAATGCACTTCTGCCAAGGATCTATGGCTAAAGCTAGAGGAGACATATTAAAGCAAGAAGGAGAAGGAAGATATTGAAGACCACTCCATCAGTAAAGAATCATTAAAAACCCTTGATTGTATCATTTCAAAATGTGATCTTGAAAACATTTTAAGTGAAGATAGCACAAAGGAAGATCTCAAAAGTATTTCAAATGAAGGTAAAGAATCTCCAAAGACTCTTGATTGCAATGATTCAAAATGTGATGATGTTGAATTTTTCTGAAGTGAAGAAGAAGATCTAGAAAGATTTTGTGTAAAGTTTGATGGTAGTTATCCCATGGAAAGAATAGAATAAAATCTATTAGAACTTCAAAAATAAGTTGAAGAGGGTTTATATAGATATAGCAGTGATCATTATTATACACACTATAACTATATTTCGGATAACACTAAGAAGTTTCTTAGGAAGAATCAAAGGCACATATTGAAGTTAAAGGGAATGCTCAAAGAACAAGAAGAGAGCAATACGACTCAATTAGCATAAAAGGAATAAGAGATCACAAGACTAAAGAATGAAAAAGAAGATATGAATGTAGATGATGAGATTAGAAAAGGTTTTGACACTGTTGTCCATCTCAAGACCCAATTTGAAGAAGACAAAAGGGTAGAGGAACTATTGAAGGATCAAATAAATGAAAAGGAAGAGTCATGTCATAAGTTAGAAGCTGAAGTTGTTGACCTTAGAAAGAAGGTAGAGAAGTCAAACAAATTCTTGAATATCTCACAAATCTTGGATGAGATCTTGAAAAGTCAAAGATCAACATATGATAAATCAGGTCTTGGATACAAAAAGGAAGCTACACATGCTGAAGCAAGCACCTCAAAGAACCATGAGGTAAGTCCATCAAAGATTGAAGACAACGTTGCAAAACAACCATCTACACAAGGCAAATAAAATTTCAAAAGAACAAAGCAAGGAAGACATCAAAGAAGATATTCTTGGGACACCAAAGCAAAGGTATGAAAGTATTTTTCATGGGCATTATTACTCATGTAATGGATATGATCACAAATATTTTGAATGTAGATCTTATGAAAGGAGATATAATGGAAGATTTTATAACACCATGAGGTGTTGGAAATGTGATAAAGTAGGACACATTGATGTTCACTGTAACACCATTAGATGTTACAGCTGTAGTGGATTTGGCCACAAATCCCAGGAGTGATAGAACACAAGAAGAAATTCCATGATGTGGACTTCAAATAGAATGGCTAGAAGAAGGAATGAAGTAAAAAAGGGAGACATCTTTGAAAATATGGATGCTCAAAGATCATGTTCTGAGGGGCAGGGACATCTACAGAAGTGGGTGAAGAAGACAAAGCAGCCAGGTCAGAATGAAAGACTAAAGGGGAGTTCAAGCATGTTATCCACAGAGGCATATGAGGGTGACATTGGTATCAGTCGCGTACATACGCGGGATGACCTTGAATAGGTCGCGTACATATGCACTCTATTGTGCATCAGGCCGCGTATATGTGGAAAATCCTTGGGAAAAAGGCAATGCACATGGTTTGCATCTTGATGCAATGATATAGCTCTGTGATGCAGGGGATGACATAGTTTGTTTTAGGTTCTGACACTATTTGTTGTAGGCTTAAATGTTCACCTTTTGGATTATGTAAAATAAAATCTCAGGCGCATGGCACTAACATATGAGTATGGATTGATGCATTTTTGGTTGACGAACAATGTTGGTTATAACAGTGGAGTTATGGTGCCTTGGTCATGTAATGTATCTTGATTGGAAGCTTACTTGTTGAAAACATTGATACATGATTTTGGCATATGGATGGGATATATATTGGGACATGTAGTTGGTGAGTTGATGAGATGATCATGTTGAGGAGTCATGACTTGATCTATGATTGGTACACTTCTAGTACATTGGTAGAGGTACCTACCAATAGTTTGATTGACACATGTTTTATGGAGGATTTGGCATACAAATATGGGATTCATCATTTTGTGGTATTGATGCATGGTGATGTTTGGTACATTCATATATAGCATATTCTTGATTGGTATTACTTGATTATCACAACAATTGGTACTTGTTTGATACATGGAGACATATCATGAGTGATATGACACTTGTTTGGCATATTGGTAGATGCACATGGTTGGCATATTGGTGGATGCACATGTTTGGCATATTGGTATATGCACATGTTGACATGTTGATAGAGGAATGTGGTTGATACATTCCATGGATGATATCTTTTGTCATATTGTATGATGTTGATGTACATGGGTGTTGTGCATTGTGGGCACATTTTGGTACATGATGTACTTGGTTGATATATTGTTCATGATTCTCTATTTAATGGTTGACATATCTTTTGTTTCATGATTTATGGTATGGCACAAGTTTGATGCATAAACAGGTCCAAGGATACTCATAGAGAGAATGGTTGATCTATGATCTGGTTGAAGATAGGGGGAGATATACCCATAGGGGGAGTCATTCTTCTTCCCATGATTATAGGAGGAGATATTTACTAGATGCATACATAGAAAAGAGCCCTATATTTGAAGAAAGAGCACAGAGGCATAATTCCAGGGGGAGAAATGCTCACAGGGGGGAGTATGAGCTATGTATCTTCAACATTACATCAGAGTGATATCTCTTGTTCAAAAGGGGAGAGATTATTCAGAGGAATATAAAAAGCATTAAGACAGGGGGAGAAGGCCCAAGGAGAGTTCAACTAGAGGGAGAAGTCCCAAGGAGAGAAGACCCTTTTCCATTGATGTCAAAGGGGGAGAGATAGTCACATTAATGTGATTGATGTTTAATGGGGAGAGATAGTCATAAATGACAGGGAGAGATAGTCAGATTGATATGATTCATAACTATAGATGTAGAGCATGCCTTCTCTACATGTTGACATGAATGATTGGAATTGACATCAATGTTGGTATTGCCATCAATGCCAAAGGGGGAGATTGTTGGATCATGTTACCATTGATTCCAATGGTTTGATTGATTGATGTCAAAGGATTGATCTCAAGTGATTAAACGATTGATTGATGTCAATGGATTGATTGATAGGATTGATTGATTGATGATTGATGAACAATGTATATGTATTGTCCTTTATGATAATGATAGATTTCAAGTGGAAATCAATCGATGAAGATGGATCAATAAGTTATCATTCATATGATTCATAGATGAAGATGGATCAATGAGTTGTCAATGATACATGATGAATATGGATTATTTGATATATGATGAATAGTTTGTTTGATGTAAAGATGACCCATTATTTTCTTGTCATGGTGCAAATGCATGAACTCCAAAGTTGTCCCCTTATGGTGAAATCCCTCATGGGAAGATGCTTTGCGGTTGAGTTATGATTGAGAGAACCCATGCTTGTATGTGGAATAAAGAGAAGAATATTAGTGATTTTGTTGGTGAGACTATCCTAGATGGATAGTGCTTGTCATTCCATTTCCGGTGGTATGTGGAACGTCACATAACGCCTCATGGTTTGAGAGTTATGACCTTACGAAGTTGAAGGACCCTCATATGATGGCTTGAACCCCCATAAGGTCAAAGATGTTAAAGTGCTTGAGAAGAAGAAATTATTATTTAAATCATAAAGTAAAGTGACAAAGTCAAGGTGGATTATTTAAATGATAAATAGAAGTGATAAAATCAAGAAGGAATATTTAAATGATAAAGTATTGGAAAAAATTCTATTTATGGAAAGTGGTTAACCCTAAAATATCGAAAATAGGTTAAGTGACCTAGAAATGGGTTAAGTGACCTAGAGGATGAAAGTATAAATAACATAGCAATGGTCTCTTGAAAATCATCCTTTTTATGGATCAATGGAGAGCTTCTTGTGAGATTATCTTTTGGAGTATTGATGGGGAGCTTCTTGTGAGAGCATCTTTGGTGTGGATCTCTTGAGCATGATTGAAGATCTATTCTGAGAAACAGAATGTGAGGAGGATCTCATGGATGCATCAAATTTTTGGCAATATCGGAGATCCTAACGGAAAAAGTCTCGGAGCTTCAGAAACCCTAGTTTCTGAGGTGTACGCGGGTTGTAATGGGCCAGGGCATGTACATACGTGGGTTGTATGAGGACAGGACACATACAGTGGATAAAATCATGAAGATTTTTGTTTGAGTTTATGACTGGTTGTTGAAGACTGAAGCAAGTTCCAGATTTGGATTCTATGGGCTCAGATCTGTCACTGAGACACTGGTATGGCTACATTATTGTATTAATGGTTACTATTTCTTGTTGTGTTGTGAATTCTTAGGGTATTCTTGGTATGGTTGTTGTGATGTGGTTTATGTTGGTTGATGGAGTGAGTAGTACTCTTTTGTTTCAATTGTGATATGACTGCTATGGTATACTAGTCGCTTATAAATGATTGAGTTAGCATTTATATTGATTGGTGGTGGAGCATGAGTAAGCTATTGGAGAGCTTGGATGTGTTGTGACTGGATGGTGGTCAGTTTGGATAGTGGAAGACAGGAGAAATTCTTCTTGCAAGTTGCAGAGGATCTGAGTATGTGATGAAAAGGATAAACCCTAATAGCTCAGAAGGCATACGCAGGTTGTTGTATATATTGGTCGTGTACATACATGGGTTGTAGTGAGCCAAGGCACGTACACATGCAGACTGCACTATTGACAGGTCGCATACATGTTGTAGATTGATATTTGTTGAGGATTGTTGCCTCATCTCAGTTAGTGCTGAGGGTGTAAGTTGAGTCTTGCATTGTAGAGTTGGTGCTCTTGTAGAGTTGTACTATATTCAATTTTTTCTAAAAAAACCTAAGGATTGTAGTCTGTAAAAAAATAAAATTGTACATACATCTTGTGTTATTTTTGTTCCTTGTGGTGATGACTTATTGATGATCTATGTTGTTGATATATGTTCGCATCTAACTAGTTATAAATGAAAGTAATGAGTAATGAGTAAAAGTTGAATGTTAACTAATGAGTTTTATGTGCATACTCATTCACCCACCCTCATTCACCCACACTCATTCACCCACTCATTGATGGAAATAAAAAGAAAAATGTACATACATCTTGTGTTATTTTGCATTCCTTGTGGTGATGACTTATTGATGATCTATGTTGTTGATCTATGTTGTTGATATATGTTGTTGATATATGTTCACATCTAACTAGTTATAAATGAAAGAAATGAGTAATGAGTAAAAGTTGAATGTTAACTAATGAGTTTTGTGTGAACACTCATACACCCACACTCATTCACCCACGCTCATTCACCCACCCTTTAAGTGTGGTAGGTGTGTCCAACACTACCTTGAGTCATGATGCATTCCTTCAAGGCTCATTTCTCTTGATCCTCCCTATTCCTCACACAAGCCAGAGTAACCTAAAGTGACGACTTATTCATTGTTGAATATCTCTTCTAAAATTCCTGCAATATATATTGGTTAATGGTTCTTCTTTTTCTTTCCCATGGAACAAATTTATTATATAGATTGGTGGAGGAGGCTAGGAAAGGCTTCTAGATCTCTATAACTTAGTGAACCTAACCTAGATTGAGATTTCCCAAGTTCACATCATGAGATAACCAACTCAACCAATGTTGATATCCTCATGAATTACCAAAACTAGAAGGTTACAGAAGAAGTCATGGGATAGAAGTACTATAGCTAGCAACCAGTCACGAGATGAAAGTCAGTCAGTTGGAGATTTGTCATGCTCTATCAAACATTTGGGGTGTGACCATCCTCAAAAACAAGAAAAATCAAAGGCAAAAGAGTGTCTCAGCATGAAGCATCAATGGGTCCTCCATGAGTCCCTAGGGTGGTAAATAAGGATATAACAATCACTAGAAGCATGTGATCAGTCATTGGTTGTACTAATGAAAACCAACGATTTCCCCTATATCCTTATAGAATTGGTGAGTTATGGGGAGATCGAGACTGGGTGAGTTGTTCCTCTCGCAATATGAACTTAGGAGCTCTCATGAGTTCTAGAGATATAGAAGAATCCCTTAGCCTCCTCCATTAATATGTATACATAATGAATTTCAAGGGAAAGAGGAGGAAGAATAGATCTATTATAGGTTTATGCTGCAAACATTTCTCATAGAATCTCTTCCATAGTTTGATCTTCATATCAGGTGAACCTTGCTTGTGTGAGGGCTAAGGAGGAGCTGGATCAAGGGCCCAGGGAGGACTTATTTCATGACTCGAGGTATTTTTCATGATTGATGTACTATTTCTCCATTGATTCATATAGATCTACATGGTTTTCCTCTTCCTATACTATTACATTCAATTATGTATGTTAGATCTGATCTTTCCTTGAGTAGTTCATATTAGATCTAGCTAGATTTGTTATTTCCTAATTCCTAGAGAGGGTTAAAGATTGGTATTTGTTGTCTCCTTGTGTGCAAGAAGTAGGTGGAAGGAGATGGAGATGGATCTCTAGAGTTGCATTAGCCAGGATAGTTAAGGAAAATTATTGGATCACAAGGTATGACTTTCTTTCTCTTAGCATAATAGGGAATAAATGATCCAGGATATTTTCATCAAGTGAATTATAAAGAATTGCATTAAATGATCATAAATTAAAGTGCACCATTAAAGAAGGAAAAGCTCAAAAATGAAGAGACATAAGCATCAAATATGAACAAAAAAACTTGATAATGAAGTTCATCCCTAGTGGACTACGTCTTCGGGTCCTTCTCTCAAATGGGTAGGATTTTTCATTAACTCAACAAAAGAATTTGGAAAAGTACATAAGTATACCTCATTCTGAAATCAAGCTGCAGAAATAATGCTCATATTAGAAAACATAAAGCACCATTGAATTCGTGGCATCGAATTACCCAAAAATGACTATCTCCACACCTCGTTCCAACTCTAGCACTCCCAGACCCAAGAAGAAATTCATCTCAGTTTTTGTGTCCCTGCAACCTACAATTAATGCTACTGTACTTGCCTCAAACTACGTGCCCCCAAACGTACCACACGCATGCCTCCCCCCGAGCTCTGGGTGGATGCTCTTTTTAAACAATTTCTCGGGCATTATTCACAACACAGGCCGTTGGCCTATTGGTTTGGGCATGAATGTTAAGGCGTAGTGGAGGGAGGAGGTCCCAGATTCAAACCCGCAGGCCTCCCCCTTTTGGCTTTGTTGTTACAAATGTGTGTGTGTATATATATATATATATAACCAAGGTTGTTCTTCCAACTTTGGCGATGGTCCTATCCAAATCTTTTTAGATTAGTACATGGACGGATTTGGCAGACCCGCGAAACCATATTTTTTTTCAAAATTTGAATACAGGCTGTCACTTGGAATTTGACCAATGCCACGTGGCAACCCCTGATTGGGCCACATGATAGCCTCCCATTCGGCCATGTCATCCACTACTCTGTCAATCTTCCATGTCAGCACCATGTCATCATACAGATGCCACTTCACTGCCAACTCTGCATGCCATGTCATCATGGCACATCAATGTACGGACCGTATGAACTGCCACGTGGAAAAATCCTATTGGTCCACGGATTGGTCCAGAAGTTCCAAATCTGGTTGACACGTGGCAACCTCTAGTACTACCATGTCACCATGCAAACATCAACATGCCATGTGTCATCTCCTTCTCTTACCATGTGTGTTGTATGGATACTAACTTCATCTGTATGGATGGTTATGTCAGTAGTACGGATGTTGACTCATCCCCCTGCTGATTGGGCTAGGTTGACCAAACTTTGACTGTGAATATCTTTCGACCTGTAACTATGTTTGATGAGTTGTTTGCGCCGTTAGAAATATTGCGACACACTTTTCGCAATAACATCATTTTCACTGAGTTTTGAGAACTTTGAATTTTTTCCCTTTCTCTATCTGTTGAGGCCATTCTGAGCGTCCTAAGTTGCTTCTGTGAGTTATGAGTTGTCCTTAGCCTTCTCTGGATCCTTTTTGGATCATGCGTTCCTAATGAGAGATTTTTGGACCACCAAAATCTTTAATCAATCAACAGATAAGTGAGGGAAGAGTCCCCTAACTTTGTCCTTCTCTATCCACTTTTCCTTGTTTGGATGTGTTCCCTTTAATCCTACTTGAATATAATCAAAATCACCCCTACATGAAGTCCTCATCCTCCTTTCTAGGATGATATCTTCCTTTAATTCATCCAAGTACTCAGGAGAAAATTCATCAACTGAAGGTATTGAAACTTCCTCATCCCGATCCATGATCATGGGAGACTAAAAAAGTTTCAAGTTCTCTACATTTACAACTGAGTAAAACTACATACAAGGTGGAAGATCTAGACGAAAATCATTGGTACCACTTTTATCCAAGATAATGAAGGGTCCATAATGAATGTGATTGAGTTTCTTTCCTTCACCCTTCAATCTCTCCTTGCTAATGTGAATCCATACCCGGTCTCCAACATGGAACTAATGATCAACCTTGTGCTTGTCATACCGAGATGTATATTGTGCTTGAATTTTCTCTAATTGTTCCTTGACTACCTGGTTCACCTGTTGGATCCTCTGGATGAACTTGAAAGCTCTCTCCTCTGTTATTTCTTCATTTGCATCGGTATCCCTCCCATACATCAATTCCAAAGGAACCTTAGGTAGGTACCTGAAACATGTTTCAAAAGGTGAACATTGAGTGGAGGAATGTAAGGCTCGGTTGTAAGCATGTTGTATATAGGGTATTTGTTCATCCCATAACTTGGTATGCTTGTTGAAGTAGCCTCAAAGAAAAAGTACCACTATTCAGTTTAACACCTCTATCTATTTGTCGGTCTGTGGATGGAAAGTAGTGCTCCTCTTAAATTTGGTGTCCATCATTCTCCACAAGCTTGTCCAAAAATCCCCAATGAATCAAGTATGTCGATCCGAGATAATGGATGTGGGTAACCCAAAGTGAACCCAAACATATTGAAAGAAGACATTAGCAGTCTACTTAGTAGTGATATGTTTTTTATATGGCATCAAGATACACATCTTGTTGAACCTGTCCACTACAACATACAAATAGTCATGACCCCCTTTTGACATTGGTAAACCCCCTACAAAATCCATGGAGATACTTTCCCATGGATGGGATGGAACAGGAAGTCGTGAGTATAGCCCCACTTTTCTATTAGTGGGATTACATGTAGAACACATCACACACCCCTTTACATATTTAGTTACAATTTCTTTCATTTGAGTCCAGTAACAAAACCTATGCAAATGAGCCATAGCTTTTCCTACCCCAAAATTCCCAGACACAAGAGAAGTGTGAGATTCTCGTATTGAATGGACTCGTTCACTTGTAGGAATACATAGTGTTGCACCTCTTTCATCACCTTGGTGAGAAAATAAGAGGTGCTTGCAAGCTCAGTGGGGTCTGCTGAGCAGGACAGCTGTAGAGAAAAGAGTTTAGAGAAAGAAAAACAAAACTATAATTAAGAATTAAACTAATAAAAACTAAAATCATAAGCATAGGGACATAGAGATAACAAGAACAAAAAGACCCATGTCACCAATGTTTGAGGCTTGATCTATTGATGAAAACAATGCACCAAGAAGAAAGGGGACTATGAGTCCCTTCTTCCTCCAAGCGAAGGCTCTTGGACCCTCACTTGTAGCTCTTCTTACAACAAAGAAAATGAAAATGGTGATGAAAGAACTCTTTGCAAATCCACTCAATGGTGAGATGGATTGCCCAATGTAATGGTGCCAATGTGCTCTTGTCAAGGATGGAGTCCTTAAAACAATATAGGCAGCATAAAATTAATTTGAATTCCTTGAGAAAATGAGGTCCATTCATGGATTTTTATAGCATTGCATTGGGTTATTGTGTAACTGCTTTGTAGTGTGAAAAGAGGCCATTTAGGGCATTATTAGGTCTTTGACCAGCCCACCAGTTGGATTCAGCCCAGATTTGAGGGTCAAATCAGCTTGGGAGTTGAACCATAAGTGGTTGGGAAGCTGACCACTTTCATAAATGTGTTGTTTAGCAGGTGCGCGGCTTTTTGTGCCAACAGTCGCGCATCGTGCGCATATGCGTGTTTTCTACGTTCCTGTTCTGCGCATGTGTGGGCGCGCCCAATGTCTGCAAAGCGCTCTTCAATTTTTCACTACTTTCTATAGTTTTTTCCCTTTTTTGAATGTTGTGAGATTAATTCAGGGCCATGAATGACTTCATTACTATTTGACGATGATGAGTTCTTGTAACCATGTGTGGATGAAATTTCAGTGATAACAGATGCCCCCTGGTGGATGAGGTTAGGAGCATACGTATAGCCGAAATCCATCAATGTTTCTTCTACTGAGAATGTTGTTGTAAGATAGATCAATAGTGGGATCATTCAGAGTGATCCGTTGGAGAAAAAAGGAACCGGTAGGACTCGACCTTCGATGAGGTGCACAAAATAGAAAACTGTGTACAAATGAGGCGGGCATGCCCCATGCTTGTGTCATGTAACTCTGAAAAAATATGACTGAAGTGTTGGTGTAGACAACTGCAGCACCCTCGGGGGTGGTGATGATAACCCACCGTAACATGAGAAAGTGTTGGCGTCGAATGTTACGGGGGTCAACGACAGCAGGGAGCAATGGTGTTTCACCCTATGCCATCCGAGATCTCTCATTGAGTGGAGAATGAGAATTAAGATACTGTCACCCTTCTGGAAAATGTTGTTGGTGTCGACAAAAGGGGAATGCGACTCCCAAAAGCAAAGGGCTTCGTGAAATCTACTGAGGTGAGGAAGTGGCAGAGGTACATGGACGAAGTCAAGAAGTGGGACGATTCCAGATTTCCCTTGGTTGGAGGATGTATGAGATAAAGAGTGGCCGCAACCGTGTAACGAGGTCGAGTGTTAGGGGGACGGCAAGACCGGTGATAAGTTGTGCCAGAGGTGGGACAAGGTGAACAAATTCAGAGGGTAGAGGTAAGTGATCTGTGGGGTACTCAGAATATATGGACGATGTCGGCAAGGGTAGATGATAAGTAATGCTCCAACCAAGGGTGACATGGGTTGCGTTTGGCCAAAAGGAAGGAAGCAAGTCGCCAAAGGTGACGACAAAAACATAATGTAATGACTAGAAATAAAGGCGTTTGTACAATAAATAATGAATAATTTTGGGGAGAAATGTACAAATACAGAAACGGGTGCCCCAGTGATATGGGTGGCCCACATAGGGCATAACTTGCTTGGAAAATTGATGAAGGGTGGGGGCCCCATTGGTGAGTTTCTGTATGAGGTAGGTGAAATGAAGGTGGGTTCGCAGATGGGAAAACTGATTATGGATGAAATGGAGGGTTCATGATACTGCGGAGGTGCAGTTAAAAAATAGAACCGTGAAGAGATAATCTGGGAGTCTGTGTGGGACAACTAGCAAAAATGAGGAGAAGGAGTATGTGGCTGATTCGTGACATGATGAAAGACTATCGGGACTCCCATCCCTAAAGGGTAATGAAAAACAACAGGAGTGTCAAAAAGTGGCAAAAGTTGCTATGAATGGGACAACTCATGTGGGGAAGAATGCTACCGGGTAACAGTACCGAAGATGCAAATGGAGGTGTGGGTACTGCAGAGCCAGGAATGGGGATCCTAGAGACCAATATCAGAGGGTGTGACTGGAAATGTAAATGCGATACAGCGGGAAAGACTACATGCCAGTGCTGAGTATATACCTAAAGGGGTCGTGTCGATGGATGATGATCAAGTACCTGCACACATAAAAAACAAATACCCAAAGTGAACAATATCTGAAAAGAATCGAAGATATGAGCATGTATCTGATAAGCGTGAAATATGGGCATGCGTACCTAACCATGGATAAAAAAGGCACCCCAGGGAATCAGGATGAAAAGAGGCCCAAGAACTGTTGTGATGTAGATGACGGGATGCCAATCCCGTGGCTGAAGACGGATTGAAAAATGGACACCGTGAGCTCCCGGAATGGTGAGTGGAAGTTTGGCAAAAGGCCTATATATAGCTGTAGGGCCCACATTGCCACTTCATTTGTACCTACTGCAATAGTGACTGGACGAGCAGTTTTCAGAGGAGATTTGGAGATTCGGAGAGGGTGAGGCATCCGATTAGTGTTTAGCGAGCTTCAGGTTAGTGGTCTGATCCTCCTGCATAGAAATAGGATTTCAATTTTTAGGCAGGGGCTGTACGGAGGGTCGTACAAAGGTATTTAGGGGGTGTGGGCCCCACATGCACGGGCGATTCGGTGATAAGCACGCATACGTGTGCACCTTCACACCGGATATACATGCATGGGAGCGCGGTAGAGGGGTTTTAAGGTGCGCTCAAAGGGCACGCCTATGAGTTGAACAGGTGCACACCCATGCACGCCTATGGGTTGAACAAGAGCGCACCTCGGTGCACCTGTATGGTGAACAGGCGCGCATAGGGGCACACCTATGAAACAAACAGGCACGCACTGATGCGCCCCTGTGTAGTGAACAGGCGCGCATGCATGCGCACTAGTGTAGTGAACAGACCTGCATGTGTGCGCGCCTGTGGGTAACAAAACTGCGCTTAGGAGGCAAGGTTGGGGTGTAAAAAAAATGAGTATTTTGATGTTTGGATGGTTTCTTGAGCTGACATAGGGTTGTATGTTGTCTGTAGGTGGACGGCGGTGACAATGCTAGTGCGGTGGCGAGAGCGAGACTGGGCCCAATTGTGAGATGTCGTGGCCATTGAGGAGGCTGGTGTGCATGTGACTTTGGTAACCTGTGGGTTGCTAAATTTCTTTGAGTGCCCGTTGATATGCGCACAGGAGTATCTATTACAGTTCCTGATCCAGATGTGGAGTCCAAAGCTACACTGCTTCCTCATGCGAGGAGAGCAGATCCCCTTCACTGTGGTGGAGGATGTATATTTCTTGATTGGGTTCCCCTTTTGAGGAATGCCCCTACCGACGGAGCCGGCGCTGCCTAGGACTACTTTTCTTGTCAATATTGGCCAGAGATATTGTGTAGATTAGAACTTTATGTCTGGGACAGTGGTGAGTATATCGGCTATAGATTCCCTGGCGCATCGCTGTATAGCAGCGATGATTGTGCGGGTATATGGGTCACTGGCAACCCAGTGGATTAGTGGTGCCCAGCTTCTGGTGCTGGAGAGAGTGTTAGCCGGCGAG
>ML791521.1:640083-676855 GCA_009831015.1 Picea engelmannii
AATCTATTTCCCAGCGATTTGACTGGTAAAGTCTATAGAAGTATACATACCCTACCCCCCTCTGGATTTGAACTTGTAACCTCTTAGAAGAAAACACATGTTCTTAACCATTAGGCCCACTCAGGTTGTATGGCCCACTCAAGTATATATATATATATATATATGTGTGTGTGTGTGTGTGTGTGTGTGTGTGTGTGTGTTTTATATAAATTTAATATTTTTTTAGATATTTATGAAATTTTTTAATTTTTTTAGGTGTTTTAATTTTTTGTTTTCAAATATTTGTTATTTTAGATGTATGTTTTTTTTAAATTATTGTTTTGAGGTGAAATTTTAATTTTTTTTTAGTTTTTCTTTGGTTTTCACCATTTTGTTAAGTTTTGTTGTTGTTTTTTAAATATATTTGGATTTTGAATATATTTTTTTAAATGTGTTTTTTTCTTCATTGAAAAATGTATATTTGTGAAGATTTACTATTTTCTCTTTATTTTTTTTAATATACATTTAAGAAAACAAAAAAAAAAGTTAGTAAATAAATTTTCAGGTGACCATTTAGGATCCAATTTTGGGTTTTTTATTTGTGTATGGGCTTGTTGTCAAGGCCACAGTTTGAATTAGGTCGTAATTAGCTATACTTTTAACGTTTAGAAAAAACATTTTTCTTTAGGTAGCATCATGTTTTTATTTAGGTGTTGATTTTAAGGTTTTTCTCAGCAACTATTTTATGTTTTAAGGCCATGCTCGAAAAAAGTTGTAATTTTGACTCGGTTAGAAAAATTGGTGCTATCAATAGCACCACGTTTTGATTTGGGGCTTGATTTTAGATGTTTTTTGAGAAACATTTTTATCCTTTAAGCCCATGCTTGAAAAAAGTTGTAATTTTAACCCGGTTACAAAAAATGGTACTACCGGTAGCACCACTTTTTAATTTGGGGGTTGATTTTAAAGTTTGTTTGAGCAGCCATTTGATCATTTCAAGTGGTAGCCATTTGATCATTTTAAAGTTTGTAAGTTCTCTCTGCTCTCACCATTCAAAAGAAAACAACCAACAAGCTAAAACAGAAACGATAACTTGCCAGAAACGATAACTCGATGTAATGGACAGATCTTAAAAAAAGGTCCCCGGCATTTCAGCCTCAAGAGGTTCCGTGTAATGAAGACTGGTTGGATCGTTCAACCCATTTTCAAGATTCTACAATCCTCGCCTTCACAATAGAGCTCGTTGAGCATTTACTGAGTGCTAAGAGTGACACAAGCTGGAAATTGCCTTAAATCCATGAAGTTCTTTGCTAGAAATTGCCTTAAAAACCATATCCCTGCTGGAAATTGCCTTAAATCCGGAAGTTCTTTGTTTTGATCTGTTTCCTATTATTATTCCATTGGTTATTTCTAGGCATGCTGAGCTCGAGCTTGATATCGATTAATTAGTATGTTTATTTGATTTAGGTATTGTCTAACTATTTTATGTTTTTTTCATTTTTATCTGAATCAAACAACATAAATTTGGAGGGGATCACATTTTTTTGTTGTTTAAATTGTATTTTTAAATGCAGAATACAGAGTTAACCACTAGAATCCGCAGATCCAACAATATCTCACTAGATTTAGGACAAATATCCCCAAAAACACATTTAAAATACTACATTTGATTTATGATTGTTTAATATTATTTTGTGAAAATTTATGACATATTTACTATGTGAATTTACATCACTTTATTATTAAATAAAACTAGATATACAGTCTATCTATACGGTTGTTGTTGTGTGTATGACCCTTTCTTTTATAAAATAAATATAACTTTATTAAATAAATTTAAAGATTTTAATCCAATAATTATGATACATACATCATACATTAATATTGACATCAATTTAAAATTTTGCATTTTTTAAATAATAGTATCACAATTTTGTTTGCTTATAAGTGATTTTTTTTATGATGATGATAAGGGTGAGGATGGGGAAATATTAGAGAAAATGTATTATATTAACATCAATTTAAAATTTTCTAGCATTTTTTAAATAAGAGTACCACAATTTTGTTCCTTTATAAGTGATCTCTTTTATGATGATGATAAGGTATTATAAATTTAAAAATACAATCATAACATATGAATATTTTTACACTTGGAGTACACTTAAAGTGGAATTTAGACACATAATAGATATTGTAGTTTGTGGGAAAGTACGAGAAGATACCAGTGGTTCCTTACATAGAGTAATATATGTTACAACATTATATATAAGCACACATAGAGATATATGAAAGCATATACAAGTAATGGGAGAACCATAAAATGTAGTCTCTTATATGGATAAGGATCCTTCTTCTTTCTCTGTTACACACACAGACACACACATAGTTACTAGTTGGTTACAGTTCTCAATTACCTGATCGATCAACTCTAACTGTCTATTCATCCGACTCTTCTAGCTGACTTTTGAAATCGACTTGAATGGTGGATTGACGGATCTAGTGTAATACCCCTATTTTTCCCAGTATGTAAGTAATCATGTCTAATGATTTCCATGCCATGGCATATGAACATTATAATTATATTCTTGTTTATCTTGAAAATGCCAACCAATTGACTAACGGGTGAAGCCTTAAAAAGTATTGTCCATGATACCATGAGAGGGATTAGTGAGGGGGTAGAAAAAGGGGGGACTCGTGTAAAATACCCCAAGCCACCTTGGTGAATAAATTGGAGGAAATAACCATATTTCCTCTAGCTCACAGCTGAAGTAAAAACGTTAATGATAAGGGGGTTGGTAGTTGAATAACCAACCACCCTCAAATAAATAAAAGTATGGGAAGAGCTGGCTAGGATAGTAAAAAATATCAGCCAGAGGTACCACAGAGTACCATTTTCTGTAGACCAAGTTGACCCCATGATTTCCTTCTGATAGAAGGAAGAAAAGGGGGCAAGTCGAGAACCTTTGGTGGTGACGAAAGAGACTTGTGAGAATTTCCAAAAACAATGAGCGCAAAGGTGTGGGTGTTGGAGAAGAGCTCTAGTTTTGGAAAATACATGAGAAAAGGTTGCAAAAGGAGAGTATCCTTCACCTTTCTAAATTCTCTGAGGGTATGAGAGAAATTCGAAGAATTTATGGAAGAAGAGGAGGTTGTGAGAGAATCAACAACAAACGTCATGGAGGCACAATGTGCATAAGAATTTTCAATGGTGTAAGGAAATTTTGAGAAGGAGGTTGTGCTGGTGCGAGAGGAAATTCATGCAGTAGAAGAAAAAACTTGTATAGAGCAAAGGAAACTATAGGGTGCAGATTGGTGCACAAGGAAAGACCTGTAATTATTCCCAGGAAATGAATGGTCACGATAGAGAAGAGAAGACTCGAATTCTAGACTAGAGAAAAAGAGGGACAAGGGCTTGATGGAAAGAAACTGACACTAGAAGGAAAGGGTGTTGAGGGACGGTGTAGTTGTGAAGGGGTTGTCTTGTGAAAATGAAATTCAATTGGGAAGGCACATGATAAACCTCGTGGAGGTCTTGAGATTAGTGGAAAAGAAGGGGAAATTTTGTTTCTTCCATTGGAGTGGAGGAGAGTAACATCCCTGATCCATTCCTTGGCTTGATGAGTCAACAATGAGAGAAATCCATGGTGGTATCATGGTCTGGCATGGGGGTGGAAAGTTGTCGAAGTTATAGAACAAGAAGAGCCTATAGTTTGGTGGAAAGGAATACACCTACAGTCAATTATCTGGTTAACTTCTTCATTGAATAGATAAGTATTTGTATGCTTTGTGTGTAGAAAGAAATGAATGGTTGTTGTTTGTAATTGCTCTTAAATGTGGATGTATGCAGATGAATTGAATTCGTGTAACTTGTGATTCATTAATTGAATGTATGCTTGTTTCATTGGAAAGCCTATTGATCCAAATGGATGTCGATGGCCTCCCACCTATTCCAACTGGCTCATTTTGGCAGTTTGTTCCTAGTTTTTGGGTCCCCAACTTCCGAGGCCGTTTTGAGGCCCTAAACAACATTTTCATGGCTTGCCATAGTCAAATTGTAATCGCTTTCAAAGTCTAACAACAACATGTGTAGTCCTCAGATAGACCTTTCCAACAGGCTATCATGCGCCTAAAACGAATATTGTATGCAAAATTTACGACCCCGAGAAATTGATGTACTAGCTTACCCCAACGGGGCCCACATGACTTTTGGTGCTTCGTCTCCTAGGGTTAGGTTTTTGGATGCCTATGGTTTTGGAATTCATGCTTATTGTAAAAAATGCCTTCAGAGTCTCATTGTAACGATCTTCTTGCGAATGAGCACAGTCGTCAGATCTTTTCTCAGAGATAAGCCACCAGCATTCCAACAAGCTTATTTTCCATTGCATTTTACAGTTTCATCTTGTTTCCTTATTGAATAGAAACCAATTTTATTGTATCTTTGTTATTATGTGTTAAACATATTTTAATAATATGTATTCATTTCGTTCTTCTCATAAAATTTGGATCACCTATGTACTAAGCATTTGTGGAATTGTGATAGTTATGTATGACTTACACCTCTGAGCATAAGAACTCTATATTTTTCCTTCAAGGATAAAAAGATACTCCATATCAATGTAATGGAAATAAAAGGCATGGTTTGGACAAGAGCTTGTAAGTAAAAAGAAATGTTGAATGCTTATGTTACCTGGGGTACATAGTAATATACATGATGTAATGGGTTTCCTATAAGAGGGAACTAGATCTACAAGTCAAGAAATGAATGAAAATTTATGAGGGGAATGAAATGTTTTAATATCCCAAAAAGGGATAATGAATTAATGGCAAAGACGATGTGTAGAAAGGTCTGGAAAGGTCGATAAAACCATGTGTTTCTTCCCTCTCTTGACACGAATGGTTTGCAGTATATCGAATCCCCATTTGAGTGTCAAGTAGCAGGATTATCGCTTGTTAGAAAATGGATTAAAATAGCTTGAGGGAGTTGAACTTAAGAACCCTTGCAAGTAGATGCAACGATGGAATGTAGAATTTATAGGTCCTAGAATAAACCTTCATTCAAAATCCTTGTGTAAATCAACAAGTTATAGTAGACTTCGATTTGGGGAGGAGAGTCGATCTTGACCATCCAAATATGGGCTAGTTACCCATTGAAACCCTTGTTTGACTTGAAGGAAGACACTGGTCAATGGATCGATGAGATGTTGGACAACAGTCATTCGATCGTTATTGAATATATGAAAATGATGGTTAGAAACCCATATTATTGGGCTATCGGATTCCTAGAGTACCCGGAGGTCCCTTTTGGTAGGACTTATCAATTGCCCGAATCTCGATATGTCGATACCTGGGGCCAGGATTCCAACCATGGTTCCATACCTTTATCGTATATAAGAACAAAAAGAAAGAGAAGAGGATGTCATGATGATGTAACGTGACAAGATGGAAACCAACACAACCAAATAGTGACACTTGTCAACATCTAGTAAAAAGGTGAGTAGAGGGTGGACCCTCGTCAAGAACAAACCTAAAATAGGCTCCTTAAAGTATTAGTCATTGGATCTAGGAAGCCGAAATATCTTAGTCGTAGTTTCATCATCAAGCTCAGGAGGGAAATCATGCTCCGTGTATCATAGTATCAGACCCTTGGGAAGGTCTCTAATATCTATCCCCTCGTGGAACTCTCGATATGTCGATAGGGAATGATTTTAGGAAGGTTCCAATCTTCCCTTGTTATCTCACGAGCACGAAGGATGACGCATGTCGGAAGATAAATGGTAGACGAGCTAAGTGTGGGCCCTGTTGGGAAAGGAACAATGATTTGATGCCATTGAATCCATTTCGTTGTATCCAGTCACGGTGAGATCTCCACCGTTGATCTCGTAACTAGGCTCAGGAGAGAGGTTAACTCTTGGAGTATCGGGGTATCAGGCCCCCGAGATTTCTCCAATCCCACTACCCTTTTGAAATCCCCAATACCTGATACTTTGATAGGGCATCATTTCAAGGTGGGGATTCTGCTTGTTCCCCACACTATTAGGAGTTCTCCCCAAAACCCTTTCTCCCTGCAAATATACGATACGTCGATATTGGTGGAAAAGATTCCTATGAGAGATTCAAACCCCCCCTTTCACTTGCGAAGTGAGTGAGGTCAGATGGCGTAATCACATCAATAGGAATTAGACCGATGTCATCACTCAATTGGATGAGCCCTAGTTCTTTGTGAATATGTTTATGTACACATTAGTCCACATGGGAGGCCCACGTGTGAAGTAGTGATTGTGCCACATGTCAAGGTGACTTGGAATTTTGAGGTAGAGCTCTATGGAGAAAATAGTGTCATTTCTCATTCCAGGTGGTATGCGATGACAGGGCCACGTGTCATGCCAGGTGGCAGTGTGTGGATAGTCCATGTGTTCAAGGTGCCATCTAGGCCGGAGACCGAGCATTGGAATTACAAAGTGGTGTGAATATGGTTTCACTCATGGAGTTGATATCTCAAGGAGCCGATATGTCGATACTCCAATGTCTTGTGACCCGGAATATTAGATATCGATAATTTGACAAACAATATCAAGTGGGAACAGTTAGGGGCCAATAAGCCGAGGGTCCTAGAGGGCCCAATGGTAGGTTCCATGACAACATCCACGACAACAACCACGTCAACACTAGGATGGGACATGTTACAACATTTTGGTTCCACATTGGATGGCATGAGTAATGAGGCACCACATGGGTGCCACGTGGCAGTGTGGTGGATCTTGACCAAGAAGGCATAAAACTTTGGAAGACCATAACTTTTAATCCAGAGCTCAAAATTAAGCATAATTACAGTCCTTGGAAATATATTGATGAGTAGAAGATGATGGTACCTTCAATAAGAGGCTTCTATATGGTTAAGTAAAAGCACAAATTTGATACCCCATCACTTAGAAAGTACTTAGGGGGTTGGGTGTCTTACAAAGTGGTATCAAAGCAGAGTTGCAACACTATGCCTGGATGGGCCAGAGATCAGTAAAATGACTGGTATACCAAGGCTAAGATGATACTTTTGAAAAATGTTTTTTCCTTGAAAAGTTTGTTTGTTATCTACACTAAGTCCTTGAGAAGAAGGACTGCATATTGAAATTTTGTTTTAAAAATTCCTTACAACATAAAATTTTATCATGTTGATTGCAACATAAGGATTATATGGTTGCTGTGTTGGATTGATGGATATTCCTATAGGAGTGGGAATATGTTGATAGGAATTAATGCTAAGACATGAATGTGAATGGAAGAAGTGGAAGAATGTGTTATAGATATGCATGAATCTAGAAAATGGATGAGCTGAGTTGTTTTATTTAAGTGTAATGTTGTCTATCCGCTTGGCTAGATAGAGCCTCTTGCATTTGTGATGGATACTTATATAATGGTTAAAACCCTTATAGAGAATTCCTTGTGGTTAAAGGAATTTAATATGGATTGATAGAATCCTTGACAATACTAATCACTGCTTAAATAAAAGACTAAACCATGTATGTGTAATTCCTCATGATCAGAGGACTGATGGAAAATTGTAAAGTCAGTTACTTGACCTATAATGATTGGAACCTGGATCTAGGATAACCTGT
This sequence comes from Picea engelmannii, assembly GCA_009831015.1. Classification (NCBI taxonomy): domain Eukaryota; kingdom Viridiplantae; phylum Streptophyta; class Pinopsida; order Pinales; family Pinaceae; genus Picea; species Picea engelmannii. The sequence goes on from ML791521.1 coordinate 647,673, forward strand.
TAAAGAAAAAGAATGAGGATTCCTTTGGACTGTTGATAGTCCTCATAAAAGAAGTAAGTGGTATGAGCGTATGAGCCAATTTACAAACTCATGGTTGTACTAAACAAAGTGTATATGCCTATTGACCCAAGTACTTGTATATGCATGAAAATGAAAGATATGGATATGTTTTAATGCATATGATAATGAGTAAGCATGTATTTAACATGAAAATAGACCTATTATAACATGTGGTGGGTTGTAAAGTATGGTATACTGATGGACATTTTAATTGAGTACAATTTGGTATCAGCAGGAAAGTTAGTATCATGAATAAAATGTTGATAATGATGTTTGCATATAATCCTATGAGATTAAATTTGTAATAGCTTAATGAAGGAGCTGATCTAGAATATGGTAAAGAAAATTCTTGGGAATTTTCAGAAGACCAATGGGTCAAAAGGCCAATGGGTATCCATATAAGTATGGCTTAGTATGCTCAAGTAGTAGATAGAGGGAATATCAAGAGAATATTTCTGTGGTAAAGGCATGTTGACAAAAAGTGAATTGAGGCATGAAGAGAGATATATATTGGCATTTTACTGTCCTAGGTAATGTTGTAATTACCTATTTTTTATTTTTTGAATTGTGGAATGCTTTAATAGTAGAAGGGAAAGAGTTTTTTCTTGTTGGTTGTTTCCATGTAAAGAGGTAAACATAATTATGGATATGTTTGTGAGATTAGTCATGTGGATGACTTTAAGTTCTCATCAAAAAAGGATGATGTAAAAATTTAATAAATGTATATGAATGATATAAAAATGTGCAAGTGATGCGCATGCGTGATATATGTATGTATACATGCTTAAAAGGCATGGTGTGATTGCCTAAATAAGTGAGCAATGAGGCAAGATTTGTACTTTCCTAGTTTAGATAATGCTATAGATACATAGTTGACTCCTTTTTAAGAAGTTTGTTTCTTTTGTTTGAACAATATATTGAGGAGGATGTGCTCCATCCCTCAGAGAGAGCTAATATGAAATGTTGAATGAGCAATGAGTTGGAGTTTTTTTTTGTTGTGATAGAAGGAACAATGAATATGCCTTTGAAAACTGCATGTAGATGATTGTGAGAAATCATGAATAAAATGATTTTTAATATATATGAATGTGAAATCGTAAAGTGTGCTAGTGGTAGACACACACACACACACAATATGTTGATGCATGTGGTTAAGTGGATGAAAACATAGTTTGAATACAAAATGATAGAATAATTGCATGTGTGAATGTGAAAACTGGGATGCATAATAAAGATGCATGCTTATATTCCTTATGGAATTTTGGGTAAACCTATGAAATAATGAATTTGAGGCCGACTCGGGGTTGAGGTTATCTCAGATAGTGAGGAATATACAACAAGGAAGGTTGAATGTTGAAGAATCTCCATGTGGAGGAAATGTGTAAAGAGCTCTATCAGGAGAACAGAGCCACATAATTAATGGACTGTTGGAAGAACTAGATAGTGGAATGAAAATACTATTTATAAAATAATCATCGATTTCATTTCAAAATGTAATGCATGAGTGGAATACTTTCATGTGATAGGACCTTGAAAATCCCGACTCTGTTGGTAAATGTTTAGAATGCATTGACTCATAATCGAATTGTGAGTTATTTTTGGTGTTGTAATATGTTCTTACATCCAAGAAAGTTTAATATGAAATTGGTTGACTTCTCGAGGAATAGAGAAGGAAAAACCCAAAGGGGATAGATTGCAAAAGCCAATAAGAAGAAGAGGATGAACACTTTCCTCACTCTAAAACTCTGATTTTTTTAACAGAGTTGCATGCTTTTAAAGAAAAACTGTGAAAGCCAATGAAAACAGATTAATAAATATGTTTAAATGAATTAGCTTGGTTAAGCTATCTTATGCAAAGGAAGAAAGGCCTTGGAAATAATTTAGTTGAACTAAAGGTTCTAGATTGTGCAAAGGAGTTGGAAAAGGGAAGAATCCATTTTCTCCTTTTTTGTTGTTTATTGTGTTTCTATAGGATGAGAAATCTGACAAGTTGTCATGTGGGAATAATTTCAACATGAGAATGATGATAGTTGTATGACTGTAGAAACAAAAAAAATATTAATGTTGTTTCCATTCAAGAAAACCTTGAGGGAAATGTGATCAAGTGCATATAGATATGTTGGAACATATATGAAAATGTTTTTGTTGAATTAAATGCTATGGTACATGCATTTTGAATTTTACATCACAACTTATATAACTTTAAATGTGATAATGTTTGTTATGTGTAGGAAATGATTGGATTTATTGGGGAAGGATAAATGCCAATGGTGGAAAACCTCAAGTTGAGGATAGATACAAGAAGGTTGTTGTTTAAAGGGTTGATGAAAGCACCTTAGGAGTCCCCATGGAGAACCACTGATGAGGTAGTATCATAAAGGTGTTGGCATCCAGAAAGCTATAAAGACTTCATGCCTATGTAGCATGAGGTTTGAAAGGGATTTGGTAAGAATTCTTTCTGAAATATTTTATATCTTGGTGATATGCATGTGAATTTAATTGGATTTTGAATGCCATTGTCACCCAAGAAGGGTAAGATTTAGGAAAATAATTTGAATGATAGACGGAAGAACCATTGGAAGTCAAGGATGATTGAATTTCTTGGAAGAAATTCATGAATAAATGTATCATGAATGCATTTTACCAATTGGGAATGATTGGGAACAAGAGTTCTCATAAGCAATATGTTGATTGAATGCATTGAGGAAATGCATGTTGTATGAAAAAAGGTGGGTATTGGACTGCCCATCATGGAAGGAGGACCTTCTAATTCCCTACCATAATTATGAAATAATAAAAATAGGAAACATGGGTGGCCATGAACATTGGCACCCTGATTGTCAACAAATAAAGAATGCTTGAATGCATTCATATGAAATTTTAATTCCATATAATATATGTTGATTTGAGGTCATGATAACCTCAATGCATGAAACACATTCCTGTTGTATTAATGCATATGAATAAATGAGCCATGTGGTGAGAGGTTTGATGAGTTCCAACGCACCATGAAAGAGTGCCTAACATAGAATATGGTAATTTGAAATCAATTCAAGGTTGCATTATGTGTGAATATGACCATGGACATTGACACATTGGTCAAGTTCATATGATGAAATTATTGCATTTTGAAAGTCTTGGTATGTTTAAGTAATGCATGTTTAAGGAATGGTAATTCCTTTTTATTTTAAATAATTTAATAGATGAATGTGATGAAATTGTTAGTATGTACAAATTTTGAAAATTGTTTGGAAGCCACTGCAAGTGTGCAATGAAAATATAATGTGCATGAGAACTAACAATTTGTTTGGTTCTATGAATAATGAATTGTAGAAAGCAGTGTCTTGGATATGATAGTGTTGTAAGCCCATAAGGGAGACCAATGCCTGCTAGTTGTAAAAGAGACAAACTTCCCAAGGAAAAAAGCTCGGGCTTGTGGAATCTGGTTCATGTATGGAATCGATCTGAAAATGAGAATGTGAAATTTGAAATATGTGGGTAACCTATTTGAAAAAGTTCGATTAAACTGGTGATAACATTTCATGAATTATTGTATGCATGTTGTTGGTTATGGAGCCTGATTATCTTCCTGATTCAAAGGTCTTGTGTTTTTCAGCCGTGTTTATACCCCATGAAGACTTTACACCCCATAAGTATGTACACTCTTCCNGGGGGGGGGGGAGGGGGTTGGGGGTGAAGCCCTCGAAGGAAAATTTGCCTTGTAAATGTATATTGTAATTTCATTATAAATCTGGACCGTTCATTATATGGTCGCAGATCTAACGGTAGAAATTATGTTAGGGTTTTTTTCCCTAGAAGGCAACCCTTTGTTATGAGGGAAATGTATTACAGCTATGCATTATGGCGAGGATTGTATTCTAAGAGAGGAGATTGTGTGATAAAGAAGAGGAAGTTACATCAGGTTTGTTGTAGGTTATATCCCTTCATTTTTTGGATAATAATAAAGTAAGGACCTGACAATTTCTCTGGTGGATGTAGCCCACACTGGGTGAACCACGTAATTCTATGTCTCTATTGTATTGTGTATATTTTATGTTTTGTTTCCACATTTGTTTTATTTTATTGCTCCACGGTCCTATTTTTCTAACAACTAGTATTAGAGAGAAAGGTAACTCCCAGGAAAAGAAGGTTCCTGGTTCGAGTGGGAGTAATGTCGAAAGATGGAAAGTTTAGGGTTAAGAAATTTAACGGCCAAAACTACCATTTATGGAAGATGCAAATGGAAGATTATTTATATCATAAAGATCTATTCCTACCATTGGGCGGAGTAGAAAAGAAGACAATGTCCATGAAGGACGAAGAATGGGAGATTCTTGACAGAAAGGCTCTAGGAACGATAAGGCTAAGCTTGGCAGTGTCGGTGGCTTTCAATATTTCAAAAGAAAAGACAATGAAAGATCTAATGGACGCATTGGCTAAATTGTATGAAAAACCCTTGACGTCTAATAAGGTATTTCTAATGAAGAGATTATTTAATATGAAGATGTCAGAAGGTGGGTCTGTTGCAGATCATTTAAATGAATTTAATACGGTTACTAATCAACTAAGTTCTGTAAAAGTGGACTTTGATGATGAGGTTAGGGCTCTTCTAATATTGTGCTCATTGTTAGAAAGCTGGAACGGCTTGGTCATGGATGTAAGTAACTCTATCTCTGGTTCAAATACTTTAAAATTTGATGATGTTGGTAGTGTTATCCTTAGTGAGGAAATGTGACGGAAAAGCACAGGTGAGACATCAAGTAATGCATTGAACATGGAGAACAAGGGAAGAAAAAAGGATAGAGGAAAGGGCTTAGGGAATCGTGTGAATTATAGGAAGGGCAGATCCAAATCCAGATTTGAAAAGATAGAATGTTGGAATTGTGGAAAGAAAGGACTTTTGAAGAAAGACTACAGAGCTCCAAAGAAACAAAGAGATGGACAACAATAGAGAAATCAGGTAGCAAATGTAACAGGTGATGTGTTACAAGATGATTTGATTCTTTCCGTAGATAATATTTCTGAGTCTTGGGTAGTAGATTCAGGGGCTTCATTTCATGCCACACCCCATAGGAAACATTTTCTATATTATGTTCAAGGTGATTTTGGACAGGTTCATTTGGGTTATGATGCATCATGAAAAATTGTTGGAATGGGAAAGGTAAAAATAAAGCAACGCAATGGAAACCAATGGTTGTTGAAAGAGTTAAGACATGTTCCAGATTTAAGGAAAAATATAATTTCAACAGGGAAGTTGGCAAGTGAAGGTTGTATATCCATATTTACAAATAAGACGTGGAAGGTCATCAAAGGATCATTGGTGATAGCAAAAGGAGAGAAGGTAGGTACATTGTATTTATGTAATGGTAATATTGACTCTTCTATATCTTTATCTTCTATAGGAGTGGATACAACATTGTGGCATCAGGGGCTGGGACACATGAGTGAGAAGGGAATGTAGATAATTCACAAAAGAAATTTGTTGCCAGATCTTAAACAAATTGATTTGGACTTCTGTGAGCATTGTGTTTATGGAAAACAAAAGAGAGTTAGATTTCTCAGAGTTGGAAAAGAAAAGAAGAATGAAATGTTAGAGCTTGTACATACAGATGTATGGGGACCAGCTCAGGTATCATCTCTTGGTGTCTCTCATTATTATGTTACTTTTATTGATGATGCAACTAAAAAAACTTGGGTTTATTTCATTCAACAAAAATGCGATGTTTTTTATACTTTTAAGAAATGGAAAGATTTAATTGAGAATGAGACGGGAAAAAGTTTGAAGTGTCTTAGATTAGATAATGGAGGTGAATATTGCAGAAAGGATTTTGATGATTATTGTTCATACCATAGGATTCATAGAGAGAAGACAGTTTCAAGAACACCACAAGAAAATGGTGTGTCAAAAAGGATGAATGGGACAATCATGGAGCGTGCAGGGAGTATGAGATTGCATGCCGGTTTTCCCTTACAGTTCTGGGTAGATGCTATAGATATTGTTGTTTACTTAATAAATAGAGGACCTTGAAGCTCTTTGGATGGTATAATTCCAGAGGAGGAATGGACAGGAAAAAAGGTAAACTATTATTTTTTGAAAACTTTTGGTTGTGAAGCATTTGTCCATATTGATAAAGAAAATAGAACAAAGCTTGAGTCTAAATCCAAGAAGTGTACCTTTATTGAATACGGTGTTAATGATTTTGGTTATCGCTTATGGGATTATGAAATTAACAAAATCATTAGGAGTAGATATTTCATATTCAATGAGAAGGTCATGTACAAAGATCAATTGCAGGGAAAGAAATAGGAAGAAGAAAAACAAGAATACACAATGCTTGATGAGATCACTGAAAAAGAAATTCTAAAGGAACCTGAAAATCAAAATGTACAACAACATGAGCAGCAGGTACCTCAAACACCTGCAAGTGTTGTTAGAAGATATACCAGGTTAAGTATACCCCCTGAACGATACTCTCCTTCATTGTATTATTTATTGTTGACTGATTCTAGTGAACCAGATTGTTATGAAGAGGCAATGCAGGTAGACACCAAAAATAAGTGGGAGCAAGGCATGAAAGAGGAAATGGATTCCTTGGTAAATAACCAAACTTGGGACTTGGTTCAGATGCCTGCAGGAAAAAGAGCATTGCAGAATAAATGGGTTTACAAGTTGAAGGCAGAAGATGGAGGAGAAAAGAGGTACAAGGCTAGACTTGTTGTAAAGGGGTTTGCACAAAAGAAAGGTATAGATTTTGATGAAATATTTTCTCTTGTTGTTAAAATGACTTCAATTAGGACTACTTAATTCTTGTGGAAGTAAAAGATTTGCATGTTGAACAGTTAGATGTAAAAACATATTTTCTTCATGGGGATTTGGAGGAAGAGATTTATATGCAGCAGCCACAGGGGTATGAGGCCAAAGGGAAGGAGAATTTGGTATGCAGGTTGAAGAAGATCTTGCATGGCCTAAAGCAAGCTCCAAGGCAGTGGCATTTGAAGTTTGATAGGTTTATGATAGAACAGGGTTATAGTAGACGTCATTCTGATCACTGTGTTTATTTTAAAAGGCTAGAAAACAAAAGCTATATTATCTTGCTATTGTATGTAGATGACATGCTTGTTGTAGGGTCTAATATGCAGGATATAAATGTGCTCAAGAAGAAATTAGCCAATTCATTTGCGATGAAGGATTTGGGTGCTGCAAATAAAATTCTTGGCATGAGAATAACAAGAGAAAGAAAAAATTGCAAATTGACATTATCTCAGGGTGAGTACACAGAGAAGGTGTTGGAGAGGTTTAGAATGATAAATGAAAAACCAGTTAGTACACCTTTGGCCAACCATTTCAAATTAAATAAGGAAATGTGTCCCAAGACATAGGAGGAGATAGAATACATGTCCAGGGTCCCTTATTCATCAACAGTTGGCAGCTTGATGTATGCAATGGGTTGCACAAGACTAGATATTGCACATGCAGTGGGAGTTGTGAGCAGGTATATGAAAAATCTAGGTAAAGAACATTGGGAGGCAGTAAAGTGGGTTCTCGGGTATTTGAGATGGAATGCTACTCATGCATTATGTTTTGGAGGTTCAGACACTTTTCTAGATGGATATGTTGATTCAGATATGGCATGTGATAAAGACAACAGGAGGAGCACCACGGGGTATGTTTTTACTATAGGTGGAACAACAGTAAGTTAGATTTCTAAATTTCAAAAGGTTGTTACAATTTCAACAACAGAGGCAGAGTATGTTGTTGCTACAGAGGCTAGTAAAGAGATGATTTGGTTACTGAGGTTTATGGAGGAATTGGGAAAGAAGAAGGAGAATAGCATGTTGTACTGTGACGGTGAGAGTGAAATTCATCTTGCAAAGAACTCAGCCTTCCATTAGAAGACTAAGCATATACATTTGAGGTAACACTTCATATGATCCACCTTGGAAGATGGACATTTGAAGTTGGAAAAGATACACATTAGCCAGAATCCTGCAGACATGTTAACAAAGGGAGTAACCAGAGAGAAACTGAGTTCCTACTCAGTTTCAGTTGTTCTTCAAGAATGAAGATGAAGATGATAAATTTTCCAGGCCCAAGAAGGTTAAGAGTCCAACATATATAGCAACGATGGAGTTGTTGAGATTAGTCTCCAATTGGGATATTTTTGGTTGTGGAGACTGATCATCTTCTTGATTCAGAGGTCTTGTCTTTTTCAGCCATGGTTATACCCCATGAAGCCTTTACACCCCAGAAGTATGTACACTCTTCTATGCGGGGGAGTGCATAGGGGGGTTACCCCCTCTACAGGTTCCGGGGGGGCTATCCCCCCGGATGGGGGGGTTCGGGGGTGAAGCCCCCAAAGGAAAAATTGTCTTGTAAATGTATATTGTAATTTCATTGTAAATCTGGACTGTTCATTATAAGGTCACAGATCTAACGGTAGAAATTGTGTTAGGTTTTTTTTCCTTAGAATGCAACCCTCTATTATGAGGGAAATGTATTGCGGCTATGCATTATGGCAAGGATTGTATTCTGAGAGAGGATATTGTGAGAGAAAGAAGAGGAATTTATAGTGGGTTTGTTGTAGGTTGTATCCCTTCATTTGTTGGATAATAATAAAGCAAGGACCTGGAAATTTCTCTGGTGGACGTAGCCCACACTGGGTGAACCATGTAAATCTGTGTCTCTATTGTATTGTGTATCTTTTTTGTTTTGTTTCCGCATTTGTTTTATTTTATTGCTCCATGGTCCTGTTTTTCTAACACATGTAATACAAGTGAGATGAAAGATCTATCCTAGAGGGATAGATGATGGATGTCAAGATGAGAAAGCATGGAAATGGCTATTTTTGTGACATGAGAACCCTGTGATATGCCATGATCACCATAGAGAATTTTGTGTTGTGGTAACACCAGCTGGAGGAACACCTTGGCAGAGAAAACCAAAGGGATGCATCTACTGTAAGACTCAATGAAGTATCTGAATCTCTTCTTTGTGTGAGAAATCCTTGGAAGGAAATATGAATTGCCCAAGGAACTGTATACCAGAGAAGGGGATGCTCGAGCCTAAGACTGGAAGTTGAGTGACCACAAGGAAGAGGATATTTTGATAACTCTTGTTATTTGTTAATTGGGATCATGAGCACAATGGGTATGTCAAGGAAAACAATGAATTGAGTAAATGTGACAGCCATATGTATGCAGATCCATGAACTGCACATATAAGTATTTTGCCAATATGTAAATTTTTCCTCTTGAATTACGAAGAACAATAATTTTTTTTTGCATGAAATGGGATCAATATGATTTTTTTTTGAAATTGTTGAAGGAATGTACTAAATGCCAAGAATCTAGGAAAGGACCAAAACAAGAAGAGGAGCAACATTGTTGAAGCAACTGAAAGATGAAGGCATTGCAGGTGTTGCTGAGATAAAAATAACATTGAGGGCAATGTTCCTTTAAGTGGGAGGGGATTGTAATACCCCTATTTTTCCCATTATGTAATAAATCATGTCTAATGATTTCCATTCCATGGAATATCAACATTATAATTGTATTATTTTTTATCTTGAAAATGCCAACCAAATGACTCATGGGTGAAGCCTTAAAATTCACTAGCCATTGTACCACGAGTGGGATTAATGACGGGGGGGGAGCAGGGACACATGTGTAGATGAACCCAAGCAACCTTGATGAATAATGTTTAGGAAATAACCATATTTCCTCTAGTTCACAACTGAAGTAAAATAGTTAATGAGAAGGGGGTTGTTAGTTTAACAACCAACCACTCTCAAATAAATAAAAGTATGGGAAGAACTAGCTAGGATATCATAAATTGTTAGCCAAAGGTACCACAAAGTAGAATTTTATGTATACCAGGTTGACCCCATGATTTCCTTCTTCCAAAAGGAATAAAAGTGGGTAGGTTGAGAACCTTTGGGAGTGATAAAAGAGACCTGCGAGAATTTCCAAAAAACGTGAGTGCAAGGGTGTGGGTGTTGGAGAAGAAAACTGGTATTGGAAAATACATGAGAAAAGGTTGCAAAAGGAGAGTATCCTTCACCTTTATAAATGATTTGAGGTTCTGAGAGAAATTTGAGGGATTTATAGAAGAAGAGGAGTCTACGAGAGAATAATGAACAAACATAATGGAGGAACAATGTGCAAAAGTAGTTGCAGTTGTGTAAGGTGATTTTGAGAAGGAGGTCTTGTTGGTGGGAGAGGAAACTCATGAAACAAAAGAAAACACCTGTATGGAGCAGAGGAAAATTTAGGGTGAATATCGTTTCACAATGAAATACCTATAATTATGCCCAGTAAATGAATGGTCACGCTAGAGAAGAGATGACCCAAAGTCTAGATTGGAGAAAAAGAGAGTTTCAGGCTTGTTGCTTGCTAGAAACAAAACGAAACTGGAAGGAGAGGGTGCTGAGGGAAAATGTAGCTTTGAAGGGACTCTCTTTTGCAAAGGAAATCCAACTAGGAAGGCATCTGATAAACCCCATGGAGTTCTTGAGCTCAGTGGAAAAGAAGGGGAACTTTTGTTGCTTCCAGTGGAGTGGAGGAGAGTTGTTATAGAAATTTTTTCCTCACCCTATGCAACTTTATCAAATGGACTTTCCATTTCCCTATGCAGACTTGAAGTCCCCTTTTATATTTCCCAGAGACAAAAAATCATATTTTTCCACATATGCGTGCCCTACTAGTTAGACAACGTGCATATACGCAGGTTGCACCACTACAGCTTATACGCGTATACAATTGTAGTGGTGCTCAAAATTAAAAATTGTGTCGGCTTTCCATGTCACGTCATGGGATCCATGATCCTTGACCTTCCATATACTAGAAATGTTTCAACTCGGCCCTTTAGTTCCATTTGAAGGCTATAAATTGGGCCATATCCAAAACATGGAAAGGAGAGAATTCAAATTTTGAGAGGAAAGATACTCTGGAAAAAAATTCACTTAACATTGAGTCTGCATCCCCTTATCCTTGAAAGTTTGAACAAATTGTTCATCCCCCAAGCTCTTCCCTCTTTGATGGATAACCTCATTGTCTCTCTTATATGAGCTTTCCTTTGGTGGAGGATTGAAGTGGTGTTGGCCCAGTTGGAAGGGACTTAGTTTCTCGATTCTGAGACGTGCCAACACAAAAGTTTGTCACTTATACACTTATGTTGATCATTTTTTAATAGAAATACTATTTTCTCATCCAATTGATATCTTGCAAATATTTTAATTATTATTCCATGGGTGTATTTGTTACGAACGTTAATGAATTATGCTATTGTATGTGCTAACATTATATATTATCACCATATGCTTCTGTATCTTGGTTTTTGAGGACAAGTTGCAGGTATAAAGATTTGAGTTATGTTCTCAACAGTGGTCTTCATTGAACGTCCGGATGAGGTAGGCTCTTGATATTATCTAGTTAGTATTTTCATTTATATAGCATACTTGGGATTAGAGTTGATTTCTGCAGTCATTCCATCTATTGTGGTTTACCCCATGCCATAGACTGTTTTTCCTCATAAAAAAATTGATGACCATATTGGGGATTGATCTTTTGTTTTGGGGTTTGGAGTGTTTTCTCCTTGACTTTCTCTCTGTTAGCCTCAGTTTACATGTTGCCTAATTGCTTGACATCTTATTTTTACTTTGAATATGAGTTTATTGGCCTAACCCTTACCCAAGTAGTGTTTTACTACATATACATGGGTTTTCCCTTGACAGATGCGTACATACATGAGTTGTCCTTATATAGGGCATGTACATACGCGAGTTTTTCTCAAATAGTCGCGTACATCAACTTTTTAATCTTACTTGTTGATTTTGGTGTTTTTTGGGTGAGTTTTGATGGTTGTTGAGTCTTCTTGGGTCTCTTTCCTAACTATTGAGTGCTTGCAGAGTGATAACAAACCTTATTATTGTTGAATTTTCGAGAATTTTTTCTTTCTTATCATATTTTTCATTGGTTGTCCTTGCAGCTTGGTATGATTTTTTGCTTCTTGGTATATTTCTTGTCTTGTCTCTATTTTCTTGCAGTAGGGTTTGTATATCAATTTGTTATTCAATCCTTTCATTTTCATTTCTTTATATCAAAAATACAAAAAAATAAAGTACATTTTTCTCATTTTGCATTTTTGGAATTTTCTCTTTCAGTTGTTTAGTATTGATCTTGACATGTGTGGAAAGATTGCATCTTATTGAAATTGTAGAGTTTCATTGAAAGTTGCATTTGAAAAGCTTATCATCTTTTGAGAATTTAATATTAGGACTTAGCACTACGTTCATATTTATTTCTTTGATTTTCTGAGTCATAACATCATCGGTTTCATGACCACATCTCTTGAGTAAACAAAGCCATTAAAAGCAACATTAATTAATTAAAATTGATTAGAAATGATTTTGTTTTTTAGAGTACAAAAACAAGTGCAGGATATAGGGCCTTGGAATATGATTTTGTGAGTAAACTTCTCTAAGTCTATTAAACTAAACGTATATGTCTCACCAGGGAGTGGTGAAATCCATTTTGTAAATAGTGACGTCAGGACGCTCCACTCACACCAAAGTTAATCATGAGGTCAGGCAAAGTTGGCTGCAAAGATAAACCTCTAATACCTTCTTAGCGTCAGAGATATTTCTGGGGATCTATTCGTATTTGGGGGTATTTCTAGTACCTTTACCTCTGTGAGAGGTGGTTCTTTAAAGATTTCAGGCTTTGTTACCCTTCCTATATGGTGGGTCTGACTTACAACTATTCTCTTGCGCATTGGTTATATCATGGTGGATTTAGTTGCTTGACATAGGTAACCACATAGGTTACTTGCAAAGTTTATTCTACAAGTACCTGAGTCAGATAAGGGTCAAAAAACACACGCCCTTTATGGAGGATTACCTCTCCAGGGCAATTTGACCAACTGTGTTGTTAAGCCCATGAGGGCCCTTATAACTGATTATGATACCTCCGATATTTGAAGGAAGTCTTGGGCCCCGCTTGGGTGAGGAATACCTACTCTAGTGAGGGAGGCCCTTTTTCAGCTATTATATCCTTTTGTGTACTTTTCTCCTTTTTGTTTATTTTGCTTCTCTCTTTGATTGTTAATTGGCCCTAGGTTTTGGTTCTATATCTTGAGTCTTGAGTCATCGTGGAGATAGACCAACTTCCTCGTAGGTCTCTCTGTTTTTTGAATTTACCACCACATCTTGCATCTTTTCCTTCTAAAAGGCATAAAGTTATCAAACATGGTACACATACCTCCACCTATGAGATTTGTGATTATACAAGTATGAGTACTAAGTCGAGTCAAAACGATACTGGGATTACCTTGACTCCTATACCTACTGTAGTTAATAGGGTTCCTTCAACTCCTTCATCCACAATGGTTTTAGTATCGTAGGTTCCCTTCATCACTCCTATCTACCCTGTGGTTGTTACTCAACCCATAGTAATGAACCCTTTTGGGTCTCTTTTAGGTATGCCTGGATACAATTATCAGTCCATACATTCGGTTTCTAACCCCTTCTCTTTTGGTATGCCAAATATGACATCGCAACTTTCGTCCTCCATTCCAGCGAATAATGAAAATCCTAGTCTTGGACATAGGGGCATGGCTCCTCCGCATACTCCTCTCTTGTTTGGTGGAGGTCATATTCCCAAAATGACTCCTACGGTTGGAAGCCAACCTCCTTTTCCTCCTAGGTAGAATCCTAGTCTCAATTCTCCTGGATGGAGTACTCAAATGGGTAGACAAGCTACTCCCTATGTTCCATCCTCTCCCCCTTCCTCCTCCATGTTGATTTTGACTAACACATTTGTTATGACGAATCCACCTCTATCCTATGGTTTCCACCTGGGGGGAGTCAATTTCACTCTATACGCAACCCCCATCCTAGAGCCACTCCAGCTGGGGAGAATTTTTATAACCCTCATTATACCATTCCTACAAGTATGGTTCCCACACAACCTCTTATGAATTAGTTTGGAGGAGGATATTAACAGACCGGATAGGGCCATGGTGTATACCAGAACCCTAGATGGGTTGTTGTCCCTCAACATCAATCTTTCCTGAGAGCATGGGATCAGATGCCGTAACCTCAGCTCCCTTTTCTGGCCATGCTTAATTATCCATATTTGTCTAGAATAATGAATGACCCAGTGCATCACAATCCACCATGTCCCCCCATCCCCACTAAGATTCCTTCGAATATTCTTAAATTCGAAGGAAACACTAGCAAGGATCTGAGTGATCATGTTACTAATTTTCATCTTTTTTTCTCATCTAATTCTATTAATGATGATTATATTCATTTGAGACTATTTCAATGCACCCTCATGGGGGTTGTAGTGAAATGGTACATTTACCAGGGGGAACGTACAAAAATTTTAATCAGATGTTTTTGGTCTTTCTCAACAAATTCCAATTGTCGGTTCATTACGACATCAACATAGAACTTCTATTGGCCCTTCACCAAGATAAAGCCACACATATATTGGACCATATCCAAGAGTTACATAGGCGAAAGAGGTTGATTAAAGCCTACATTCCTCTAGATTTTCTATTGGAATGGTTCCTAAAATCCTTATTTCCTTATATTTTGAAGGATGTTTCTACATCTAGGGTAACATATGAGGAGGAAGCTATTTTAAAATCCCAGCAATTGGACCTCATATATGCTCAATCTCGGATGTTATATGAAATTCTTCCTGACCTGCCACAGTCGAATTACGACCCTAGACAAAATATTGGGACTCATGTCTATGGCATCATAGGCTCTGCAAATGCTAAGTCTACAGACTTGGTGACAAACTAGTTGAAGGAGTTGTCTCTAAAAGAGTCTATAGTAGGAAAAGCTTCGCCTTCATTCTCCACTCCCACTCATTTGACAAATGTGCCTTCTATACAGTGGTCGACCAACCCAAATGCTAACCAACAACCAGGAGGGAATATAAAGAAAGGACGAGGTAATAATCGTAAGGGTGGGAGAAATAATAACAAAACCAAGGACAACTCTAACAATGATGGATCGAATAATAATTCTAGTGAGGGAAAGAAATAAAAATGGAAGGTGAAGTTTCCTTGTAAACTTTGTGAAGATGATCACCTTACCCACCTATGCCCTAAACTTGAGGAAAACTTGAGGCTCTTATATCAAATTCCCGTTGTGTTGACCACTCCATTTCCACATAATCAACACATGGCTTCGAGCTCCTCCAATAATGGAAATGCATCAAGCGAGAATCAAAACCCCTCAACACATGAAAGTGACAGTGTTTGCGTTAATATGGTCAAGTCACAGATTAATGTAGCCACTTGATATTGTGATTACGATTCTTCACAGAATGTTCTAGGTCCAGAGCATCCCCCTCCTCCAGAAACACCTTTTCAGATCGAAAATCCAGATCCCTCGCCTCGTATTCTAAAAGGAGTACTAAAATTCTCTACCCACAATCCTAATGCGAGAGTTGCCTAGAACTATTCAATTTTCAAATATTTGGGTCAAACCCCTTGTGCGATGTCAACTTTTTAAGTGCTCCAAATGTGTCCTTCAGAGAAGAAGTCATTTTTATCTGTGTTAGGATCTCCAGACCCGTGTGGCTCAAATATTATCAAGTTTGACGTCACTAATGTTAATCCTCACTTCCCTTACCAGGCCTTTTAATTCCATGTGGATTACTCGAAATATACCATCAAACAGACTATTATTGCTGAAGGTTCTACAATGTGCATGATGTCCCTAACCTATTGGAAATTCATTGGCTCTCCAACCCTCTCTCAATCTACGATTATGTTGACTGCATTTGATGGTTGTTCTTTCTGAACCCACATAATTATTCCCACCTTTCTGGTCTATTTAGGTGGAAAGATAGTGGAGGTGGATGTCAAGGTGGTTAATTCACCCCTTGACTATAATTTATTACTAGGGATTAATTGGACTTATTCGATGACTACGGTCGTGTTGTCTACTTTCCACACTTTATGTGTTCCTCGCGAAGGGAAAATAATGTTGATTGATCAGTTATTCTTTACACGTGCTAGTCCTAATGCATAAGTTGTACCTTCGATCCTAGCGACCAAAAATTATCAGCCGAAAAATGAGGATATTGGTGTCGGAATGTATTCCTCTCTCATGGGTACTTTTGATTTTGTGGAATTAATTCATCACATTTATGCCATGTCTAGTAGGTCTTCTTCATCGATGAGGTTCATTCCTTTTCATACTTCTTATTTAAACAATCCTTGGACCCTACCTTCCCCGAACATGTCCTGTGAAGGTCAATCACATATTAGAATGGAAATGCCACTATCAACAACAAAATGTATGTATCAGGTTGTTCTTAACACTACTGCTGAGTCAAATTTTGTCTCCTCATAGACGAACAAAGAGGATCCTATTATTGATCTCGTATGGGCCACCTCATCATCTTGTTCACATGATTTTCTCGACAATACTTTACCTTCGAATGAAGCCATACTAGAGGCTATGAATGGTCCCAATAGGCCATGGGACGATATGCATCATCGCTCTTACTTCCTCCCAGAACTTATTAGGATGGAAAAAGACGAATTTAGATCTACCTTGAGTGATATGGTCGATCATGCTATGGTTCCACTAGATATTCATGGTTTTTATTCTGAGGGAAACGTGGTGATTATTTCTCCTACTTTCACGATCAACATCTCTAGAATTCCTTCAAAAGTTGAAAACATATATATTGGTCTAGATTGTTCTCCTGAAGAAATTCAGATCTACACCGATATCTTCGAAGAATTTTGTGATGTATTTGCTTGGTCGTAGGAAGAGATGCCAGGAATCAACCCTAGAATTTTCGAGCATGAGATCAAGACTTATTTGGATGCTAGACCTTTTTGACAACATCTTAGAGTTGTTAATCCTAGGAAGGCCCCTACTTTTAAGGCAGAGGTAGAGAAGCTACTTAATGTTGGTTTCATCTACCCAATTCCCTTGAATGAATGGGTATCCAACCTCGTTCCCATGAATAAGAAACAAGGAACCATCCATGTATGCATGGATTTTCAAGACCTTAATAAGGCTTGTCCTAAAGACAACTTTATGACACCTTTCATTGACCAGATTTTTTATGAGTGTGCGAGAAGCGAGGTTTTTTATTTATTGATAGATTTTTAGGCTATAATCAAATTCATATCAAAACTGAGGATCAACACAAGACAACATTTATTTTTCCTTGGGGTTCTTTTGCATACTGAAAAATTCCTTTCGGCCTTAAAAACACCATAGCAACCTTCCATCACGCCATGACCTTTTATTTTCATGATCTCAAACATATTTTTGAAGCTTACCTCGATGATCTCGCTTCTCACTTTCGCAAGAGAGTAGATCACTCTACTAAGATTCGACTAGTATTTGAGAGATGTCGTTATTATCACATCTGTTTGAACCCTCACAAGTGAATCTTCTTCATTAGGTCTAATCGTCTCTTAGGATTCTTAGTGTCTGAGAATGGGATCATGGTGGATCCTATGAAGGTTGAGGAAATACTTTGATTGCCTTCCCCACACAACATTCAATAAATTCAAGTTTTACAGGGGAAGGCTAACTTCCTACATCAGTTTATAGTGAACTATGCCAATTTAACTAATGGTTTCATGCATCTTTTGAAGAAGGACACTTCGTTAATGTGGGATGAGCGAGCCTAGGAATCCTTCGATGCTCTTAAGAAATCCTTGGTATTGATGCCTATGTTGAAGCCTTCAGACTACAACATATATTACTTGAAATATATTGTCACGTCTGAAGGGATGATTGGTATGGTTCTGGTTCAGGAGTATGATGATTTTCATGAGCACATTTTCTACTATCTTAGTCAAAACTTAGTCGGTCCTGTAATTATGTACTCTCATGTTGAGAAGCTAGTGTTGGATGTTGTACATGCAGTTCAGAGATTACGACATTATATATTTCTTTGCAAAACTACTGTAGTTGCAGATATCAATCCATTTCAATTCCTTACCCAATGTATCATAGGGGGGAAATACAATAAGTTGATTGTTATTTTTCCAGAATTCGATCTCGATTTTGCTTCGGTGAAGTCTAAAAGATCGCTAGTTTTTGCCAAGTTAATATCAAACTTACCTCGACTAGATGAGGAAATTATTCATGACTATTTGTTCATGGATTAACATATCTTCCTTATCTCATCTTCGGACCCATGGTATGGAGACATTTTAATCTATATTCAAACCTTGAAGTTCTCTTAGCATCTATCGAGAGATGATCGACGACATATATGACATCAAGATAAAAAATACCTTATCATCGACGAAACTTTGTATCGTTGAGGAGTAGATAATATTTTGTGTCACTGCTTGAATCATGAGGAGGCTGAGTTAGTTCTCAATGACTGTCACAGTAGGGCCTGTGGTGGTCATCTATCTGGGCTTGTGAAAACCTAAAAAATATTGTGAGTTGGTTATTTGTTTCCATCATTTTTTAAATATTGTGTTGCAACGGTCAATAAGTGTCACCCTTTCCATGCGTTTGCTTAGAAAATGTGCTTGCATCCAGCCCCCCTTCACCCAATCATCACCATTGTTCCCTTCACCAATTATGGGTAGATTTTATGGACTATAACCGAGCTTCTACTGGGGGGCATCAACATATTATATTGGTCATGGATTACTTCACTAAATTGGTAGAGGCCATGCCTACTATTAAATCTGATGGTAAGACAACAAAATTCTTCATATTCAACCAAATTATAGCCCAGTTCAAAATCCCAAAGGATATTGTCACTTATCATCACATTCACTTTCAGAATGAAATGATGAAGGATTTAGCATCAAAACTAGGGTTTAAGCATGATCATTCTTCCTCTTATTATCCCCAATAAAATGGACAAGTAGAGGCAGTGAATAAATCTCTCAAGACAATTTTGCAAAAAACTGTCAAACAGAGTAAATATGACTGACATCTAATGCTTTACCCCATGCTTTGGGCATATCAAACCTCGGTTAAGACTTCGACTATTTTTTCTCATTTTCAGTTAGTATATCATGTGGAGTTGATCCTTCCGATTCAATGTGAAATCCCTTCCCTTAAACTAGAAATTGAGCTCCTTCCTAACACTTTCAATCTTGAATAATGCCTCGTACACCTAGAGTGCCTAGATGAGAAACGTCGAGATGCCTCTATAGATACTGAAGCGAATAAATGACATTTTAAGGTTCAGTATGATAGGCCTATCTGTCCTTGCCAGTATGATGAGGGTGAATTGGTCCTCTTGTATGACCAAGCCAAAGAATCGTTGGGGGCAGGCAAGTTCAACCCCATGTGGCATGTTCCTTATATCGTGTGACATGTTTAAAAAAAAGGATTCTATGAATTGGAATATTATGAAGGGAATGTGTTGGATGAGCCCAGAAATGGGCTCTACCTTAAAATATATTACACTTGAGCCCTCAAGCTTGGGCGTGACTCTTTGTATACTAGTGTATATTAGTGTATATATATATTTTTATTTGTGTCATCGGCTTTCTTATTAGGTTTTCCCTTGGTTGTAGTATGTCAATGGAGTCTTTAGTTTACTTAGGATTTGCAAACAATGTCAGTCCTCATACACGGAACATGGCTTCCTCCGCTTGGGTTGTTTACTCACCCGAGGGCCAACTTGTGTCTTCAACTATTGTTTGTCTAGATCCATTAACGGATAATGTGCTTGAGTATAGTGTCTTTATAGATATTTTTCATGATGCCATTTCGCATGGTGTTCGGTCTTTAGAGGTTCGCCTGGACTCTTAGTTATTTGTATTTCAGTTAAATAATAGTTATTGTGTGTGAAACCCTACTCTTCTCTAAATATTCCTATGGGTAGGATTTTTGGAACGATACTTTGATTCTATTACTTATAATAATCACATACCTAGAAGTTCTAATTATATATCTGATGCATATGATAATTATGTTTTACATTGGCATTTGTCACATAACTAAAGTAAAGAAAACACTTTTCATCAATGTACACATTGTAACATATATAAGTAAATTCGAGGACCAATTTTTGTATATTTCATATTTTCAAAACATATGGTGTCATAGTACAAAATGGGGCTCACACATTCAAAATACATATATGGACAGTAGTTATATGGACATGAAATCTATGACTCTGGTGATATATGTGTTTCATGATAGCACAATATGGTGTTTACGAGACATCGGAGGAGTCGCACCCACACACGGGGCACACCCACCACCTGTCCCTACATAGCCTCTCGCAGATCCTCCACCTGAACCATAGGAATCATGTGTGTCAATCGAGATAGGTTCCCCAGTAAATTTTGTAGCACTCTCTCTACATATCCTCCCAGATGCTCATCTCTCTAGTTCCTCCGTCGATGTTGTGAGAATCCATGTGGTCATCACGGACCCACATCTACACAACAAATCCATTGTTAATACTTGATATCATACACAAATATTTGCGTTTTTATTCTTTTTGAAAAAAACAAAAAAATGAAATATAAAAACTTTTCTTACCTATATCACCATAGGCGGAGCTTAGTGGAAAAGGCATATCTAGATATCCTATATATTCGATCCCAGCATAAGGGTAGTCATCTATGGTTATCACTTGTCGACGCCACCAAAAGAAGAACTCATCATTGTAGGGGGTCGGTACCCTTCAACCTCCTAATTGCGTCATCACGTTGGTCCACCGTGACATGGATAGATCATTCGGTCTATGTGGAATGATATCTACTCTAGGGATGAAGCTTGGAACCTTCTCAAAGAAAAAGATACACAATATGGATGAAAACCGAAAGTTTCTCTTTCTCCCTTGTTTGCAGTCCGTCAATTGGCTCTTCATATTAGCCAGTAGTGAGGTAGACCAATCATAAACTATGGGTCATAAACACTCCATTGATCTTGCAGTGAGGATAAACCTGTGACTCGTGTAAGTAAAATAATGAGGATCTTCAAACTCAAGTTCCCTAACACCCTGATGGGGAGTTGGCTCCCTACTTTTTATGTTCCCGAAACATAGTGGGTGGCAATGTAATCCTCTATGTTCATACCACCGCCAGACCCCAGGATTTTAGATTCACCACCTCACCTTGATGAGACAATCAAGTGATAAAATAGATTTCATCTACTTCAATCCTCAATGGTTTCCCATTGATATTGAAGGCCTATGTATCTAGATCCTAAAAGTTTACTAGAATTTGTAGTAACCTCACTTGAGCCCTCATTACATTGAGAGCCCAAAATTTGTAAAGTCCACATATCTTTAGTGCTAGTTGGGCCTCTACATCTCTTTCCACTACTGCATCTACTTCCTCATGCTCTCTCTCTCTCTCTCCATTCAAGCACCATCCTGCAAAAGGAAAATCATTCTTTGAGTTAAATTCATTAAAAATATTTGTTTACGGACTTGTACGTGAGCTATAATGTTAACAGTCTCTTGTAGGGCCACATATACGTGGGAAGTATTTTATTTTCCCACATACATGTCTCCATATACGCGACCCAATGAACTATATCTCACATACACCCTAATTTATATGGTGCACCCTCATATACTCAAAAAATGAGGACTAAATTTAAAATTTAAACCATTGAAAATGAAGGGGAGGGGAAGGGAACTTACTTGGTCCAGACGATTTTCAATTCCGTTGATTATAGATCATGCAATTGACACTTGAATATCATGGGTAAATTGGTCCAAAATGCACTATGTGGGTAAAAATCTCAAATGGTATGGTAAAATTGGTTATTTTTACTATTAGTAGAAAAATTGTATCCACTTTATATAGTTTATGTTATTTTTTGACCTAGTGAAATAATAGTTCAGTGGAAGGAGTTGGATTTGGGTGGTTTTGTCCATGGATTTTTTTTGTTTCTAGCATCATATCGCCCATTTGTGACTTCGGTAGGTATTTTATTTTATGAGCATATAGGATAGGTTGTCACTCCATCTTGCATATTTGCATTATCCTATGACTTTGATCCATATTCCTTAGGTATGAAACCATTTATTAGTGACACTGAAGCTTCTT
Organism: Picea engelmannii; assembly: GCA_009831015.1. Classification (NCBI taxonomy): domain Eukaryota; kingdom Viridiplantae; phylum Streptophyta; class Pinopsida; order Pinales; family Pinaceae; genus Picea; species Picea engelmannii. The sequence goes on from ML791521.1 coordinate 669,772, forward strand.
ATTGCTATTAGAAGTGTTGTTATTAATTGGTAGAGGATTACCAAACATGTGTGCCCTAGTTAGAACCTTTGTGCCATTTGGTGTCCATGCAAAAGTTATTCCATAGAACCAAGAGTCCCTTATAGTTCCAATATGACTTTGCATTCAAACCCCATGTTGTTACTCACAAGAATTCTGGATTGTACCTATGGGACTCTCCCCGAGTCTTAGTTAATCTCTTTTCTGACTCTCTAAAAAAAGAGAAACGATTTCCCAGTGAACTTGTCTCTTTCACACTCACTAAATGGATTCAAAAGGACGTCTATTTGGTGTAAGTTTAACCATTTTTCGGACCAAGTAGACTAATTTCAAAAAATGAATACTCTAGTAAACATTGGCTATAAGAGTTCTCATGGGTATTGTTTTATACTTTTTTGGGCCTAGGGGAATAAATTTGTGAAAAAGGACATTCTTTGGAGTTACTTGTAATTGCATTTCATCCTCCTGCTTGCATTATTGAGCCTATTGTTAGTTGCCACTTTCTCATTACAATCGTATTACCTCATCAATTTGTGTCAGTAGCCAAGTAGAGCCTTCTTTATATCCTTTGCAACTTGACACCCTGTACCCTAAGAGGAAACATTAACCCGAGTGTCCACGCCTTGCATGCACATCCTTGCATCAAGAATAGGTAGGTTCCAGTGCTGAAACTAGTTGCTTACTCGCGACACTCATTTCCTCCATTGTATCATTTCATTTATTTTCCTATGAAAAAACAAAAAAACACGGGCGAGAAAATAATATTATCTCATATTGGCAGCAATCGTGTTTCTTTGGAACATAGCACAAACTTTTGAGTCCACTTGTCATCCAAGTTTTGGGTTTAGCATGACCTTAGGAAGCTAATCTCATTACTTATAGTTTATTCCTCCGACTGGTTATTATTCTAGTCCATATGGAGACTTTGATTGATGCCTCCTGCATCACAAACTTTCATCATCAAGTCTATGTTGCTAGATTCCTCCATATGTTAACATGCTCTTGTTCAAAGGATGTCTATAAGCATGTGTCGGCCATTTCTCAGAACTCTTGACTTTGCATGTCGGCCATATCCTTAGTGTGTCTTAGAGTTACATGAAGTTGTAGTCCTACCGTACACCCTGGTCCTACTTTTATTATGGGTAGGTAACCTTGAACCCAACAATCGACATCTCCTCATTGGTCATTGACTGGGGGGTTTCCCTTGTGTTTGACGGAAATCAATCTATTCACACATTGGGATTCATGCAGTGTTTTGGATGTCATTATCCTTATTGGCGGTTGCCGACAATATTCCTTATTGGTTGTTATTCAGAGGGTCTTTTTGTGCACTAATTTCATTTGGTGCATGTGAAATACACACATGGTCATTGGTTCGTGAACATCCTCTATGTTTGTGTTCCTCCAAATCATCAGCTATTGATTTGTATCTCGCGTTCACTGATGAGAGATTCCTCAATTCTCTCCTTTCAACGAGTCTCCTCCCATTGACTTCAACTCATCTATTCTGGAAATGAACCCTATAGTCCTATAAGTACCTAGAGGCTTACAATCATCAGTGGCAGGTTCACCCACCATAGACAGTTGGGAATACATCAATGTCTCATGATCGATGGATTCGTCAAGTGTTCAACCTCAACAACTTTACTCACACTTGTAAGAATGTACTCGGTGTCTTAATACCTACTTTCATTATCGATAGGTTGTCTCACATTTGTTAACGGTATACTTTAATGACAGGTAATCAAATGAAGTCTCATTGTGTTCGACCTTAACTCCTCTATTCACATGATGTAGACTTTCACCTTTGGTGGATCATGTAGAAGACATGGAGCATCAATTTATAGTAGCAAATTTCCTGAGTTGTTTCTATCATTCATTAGGCTAGTACCTATATGACTTCAGTGATCATGGGAGATCAGATCGTACTCCATATCTTCATATTTATTTTGAGATTGGTTTCCACTAGGCCTTGTTCGTGACTATGACAATCGATGGCATGTGTTTACTTTGTATTTCATATTCATTTCCATGAACAACTATTTGGTATATTTCCACATGGATCTGTAGTGTAATTCATATTGGAAACCATGTGTACAAAGTCATTATGGATTGTAATATTCTCATGAGCAACTAGTTATTCCAGCTGAGTATCCATTACTCCACTTTTGGGAATTATAATTTATTTCGTCCATCGCATATACTCATTTCACCTCACACATTAGGGGGCATCTATTATAGAAATATTTTCCTCACCCCATGCAACTTGCGCAGAAGGCCTTTCCATTTCCTTATGCAGACTTGAAGTCTCCTTTTGTACTTCCTAGAGAAAAAAAATCATATTTTTCCACATATATGCGCCCTACAAGTTAGACAACATGCGTATATGATCCAAATACTCAAAATATCATAAAATAACAGAAGTACACACCATGCATAGAATGTCAACATGGAGCACAACTCCAATATAGATAAGTTACATAATAACTCCTTAAATAATAGGGGAACCCCCTCCAAATAACCAAATACCTTCCATACTTCACAATTCCCTCTAATAATGAATACATGATCTCTTATATATAACTATTCACACTTGCACATGAGGCCCCTTTATCACTAGGTCGACCCTATTACATATGTATTTACACATTACATGTACATTTAGGCCCATATATTCCCACCCTTGGGGTCATATCATATACATTTATCCACATATATACCCCTCTTAGGTCATAACATAGTACCCTCCTTCAAAAATCTTTTTCGTCAAAGCTTTTCATTTAAAGGCTTCACATGTGAAGAAACCAAGTAATATGATTTTCTTATCTTCCTTCTTTCTTCATTCCATTGTTGATGATTTATCCATCCAAAATCAATTCTTTTCGGTCTTAATCTTGTCTTAATCCTTGGTGTCTAGTTGTTGAATAATTTTATTTCCTTTGATTCCATGTACTTTTGTTGAAGCTTCTCCAATTTGTAGTCGTTGTTGGTCTCTGATAATAGCTTGTTGAAGAGTAGTTTGGTGATGCCTTGTTCCATGAATATTGACAAGTATTCCATCTTCTTCCTTCATAATTTTGATATCATCCTTATTGTCTTCTTTGAAATGCTTCTTGGTAATGAGGGTGTCTATATGATTTCACATTTGATGGTCTTCCTTCACTCTACACATGCATTTCATCTATCTTCTTTTCAGTGATAATGGAATCCTCGATCATCTTTTCTTGGTCTTTGATTACTCTAGCCTTTGAGATAATACCATCATATTTGGCATGTACATCCTCTATATGCATTTCAACTTCTTCAAGTATCTTCTGTTGACCTTATTGAATTTTTTCTTCTTTCTCCTTTTGAAGCTGCAATGTGATCCCATCTAACAAATTTTGACATCCTTCTTCAATTCTAGCTTGTATTTATGATTCTACCTTATCAGTATTTAAGGATTCCTCAACCTTCATGCAAATTTCATCTTCCAGTCTTTTGGTAGATTCTTCATCAAATGTGCTTATTTCATCTTGATTTCAACAATTCTTCTTTTCTTCTTTCAATCTCTTGACCTCATATAATAGTTTTTTATTATGGTTTCGTAATCTACATATCTCTTCATCTTTATTTTTCAAATCTTCCCTTTACTCATCATTTCCCACTTTGATTTACTATTCTTTTCTTTCTTTAATTTATTAACCTCCTTATTGAGTGATTCATTAAGGGATTGTATCTTAGATAGATCCTCACCCTTCTTCTTAATCTCTTCCTTTGCTTCTTTTAATTCATCTCGAATTCTATACAATTCCTCCATTTTTGTATCCCTAATCCATTTATCTGAAAAGTGTTTTTCAAATTCTTCCCATGTGCAGTGCCATCTAGTATTTTGATCAACACTCCTCCACCACTTCCAAGCTTGATAAAAAAAATTATGTTTCCTTCGTAGGAGTCATATTATATTCTTTTACCAATCTCAACCAGTCCATAGGATTGATTTCATCTTTATCTTCATCTCTTGTAAATTTAGGTATTGTCATTGATTCTTAATTGGCGTCTAACCCCAATCCTTGACTTCCAACCTCCGTATATTAAGGGTAAATGTCTCAAATAGTTACTTTCCTTGTTGCAATATTCTCTTCTATGTTTTATATTTCCAATGGATTTTGAATCATCTCAATCGCACATTCCAATCAAAAGTTATGATAGTTTTAAGTCAACATACCTTGGAAACCTTGATTTGGAGCATGTCCTCCTGGCCGACCTTACTTCTGATGTATCTCTGCAATTTTGGCCCTTATTAATCTAAAATTTCTACCTGTAGTACTCTAAAATTTCTTATCTGCAATATAACAAGTCTGACCAAAATTGGATGTTCCAAGTTGAAGTTATGGTAACTTCCCCACACCTTAATGATTTTTTGCCTTTCCAAGAGAGAGCACTTGTACAGCGTGCCTCGTGCACAATATTTGATATTAAATTCTAAAAGTTGTACTAGATATATTATGGCCTATCCACTATTCAATGCAACTGGTTTAACTCAATTTGGATCCTCTATGAAGACGTTAGGCATTTTTTTATCTAAAACACCTATTTGATACTAGTCAATAGGACTAGTGAAATACCCTGTCTTACATAGGGTCTATATACAAAATTAGGATGACCTAGAATATGAAATTTTTATCACTGATACCTTGATCATTTCTATGAATATCCTCTTGTTTTTGGGCTCTGAAATGTTACAGAAAAAATATTATAGAAAAAAATCTGTATTGACTAAATTCAAGATTATTACAGAACCCTATCTTACATAGAATATATCTCCTTAATTATAAGGCCTCCGAAGCTGAAATGTTAACCCCACTTACCTTGATTTGTATACTAAATATCCTCAAAGGGGTTCCTTCTGAAACACCATAGAAAAAATGTTATAGAAAAAATTCCAAGGTGTCTCATATGCAACAACGAAACCCCAAGACCTTGAGCTCTGATACCATATGTTAAGATCCAAATACTCAAAACATCATAAAATAAAAGAAGTACACACCATGTATAGAATGTCAAAGTGGATAAAAACTCCAATATAGATAAGTTACACAATAAGTCCTTAAAGAATAGGGGAACCCCCTCCAAATCACCAAATACCTTCCATACTTCTCAATTCCCTCTAATAATGAATACATGATCTCTTATATATATCTATTAACACTTGCACATGAGGCCCCTTTATCACTAGTCCAACCCTATTACATATGTATTTACATATTACATGTACATTTAGGCTGATATATTCCCCCACCTTGGGGTCATATCATATACATTTAACCATATATATGCCCCTCTTGGATCATAACAACCCACGTACATCAAGTTTGGTGGTCAAAATTAAAAACTGTGTCGGGTTTCTATGTCACGCCATGTGATCCATGATCCTTGAAATTCCATGTACTAGAAACATTCTAAATTGACCCTTCAATTCCATTTTAAGGCTATAAATTGGGACATATCCAAATAGTGGAAAGGAGAGAATTCAACTTTTGAGAGAAAAGATAATCTGAAGAAATTTTCACTTCACATTGAGTCTGCATCCCTTTATCCTTGAAAGTCTGAACACATTCTTCAACCCCCAAGCTCTTCTCTCTTTGATGGAGAACCTCATTGTCTCTCTTATATGAGCTTGAATTTGGTGGAGGATGGAAGTGGTGGAGGCCCAGCTAGAAGGGACTTAGTTTCTCGGTTCTGAGATGTTACGACATTGAAGTTTGTCACGTATACACTTATGTTGATCATTTTTTAATAGAAATACTCTTTTCTTGTCCAATTGATATCGTGCAAATATTTGAATTATTATTCCATGGGTATATGTGTTATGAATGTTAATGGATTATGCTATTGTATGTGCTAACATTATATTTTATCACCATATGCTTGCGTATCTTGGTTGTTGAGGACAAGTTGTAGGTATAAATATTTGAGTTTCATCCTCAACAATGGTCTTCATCGAACATCCAGACGAGGTAGGCTCTTGATATTGTTGGGTTAGAATTTTCATTTATATAGCATACTTGGGATTAGAGTTGATTTATGCAGTCATTTCATCTATTGTGGTTTACCCCATGCCATAGAATGATTTTCCTCATAACAAGATTAACCTCCTTGATCCATTCCGGCTTGACCTGATGAATCAATAGTGAGAGAAATACCTGGTGGTATCATGGTCTGGCATGGGGGTGGCCCGCTGCTAAAGTTATAGAGAAAGTAGATCCTATGGTTGGGTGGAAAGGAGTACACCCATAGTTAGTTGGCTCGTTAACTTCTTCAATGAACATATAAGTATTTGTATGCTCTTTATCTAAAGTGAAATGAATGGTTGTTGTCTATAATTTCTCTTGAATGTGCCTATTTGTAAATGAACTGAATGGTTGTAACTTGTGATGCATTCATTGAATGTATGCTTGTTTCATTGGTAAGCCTATGTACTGAGCTTTTGTGGAACTGTGATAGCTATGTATGATTTACACCTCTAAGCATAAGAACTCTGTATTTTTCCTCGAAGGATAAAAAAATACTCCATATCAATGTAATGGAAATAAAATGCATGATTTGGAAAAGATCCTATAAGAAAAAATAAATGTTGAATGCCTCTGTTATCTAGGGTGCACATTAATATACATGATGTAATTGTTAGGATATTTAGACACTTAAGAGTTAGTTAAGATCTACTTGGTCTAATATGTCATTAGGTAAAAGTGTGTTTCTTTAGTATGCATTAGTATGCATTTGTAGTTAGGAAATCTGACGGTCACGATATGTTCCCGACATAGAGTGATCTGACGGTTCATACTCTCCTCAATCTTAACAGCCATTGATCCATGGCTTAACACCCGATTGATCCATGATCTCTATTTAAAGAGCATGGAGGGTCATTTGCCGATGATCGGTTGTGAGAAACTCTCTTGTAAAATCTCTCTGTAATCTTTTTCTTTGCATTAATAAACTGCTCCAAGTGGCCGCGTTGGTTGGGGCCGTGGATGTTTCCCCGTAGGGGTTTTACCACATGAAAACATCGATGTGTTGATCTTTG
>ML791521.1:684294-700415 GCA_009831015.1 Picea engelmannii
TATATATATATATATATATATATATATATATATATATATATATTTGAGAATGAGAAGAAAGAAGAGAAAAATTTTGATGTTGTTTTTTGTTGGATTCTGATGGTGCAGGATATATGTTCTTGGATTGATCTTTCTCAAAATAGTTCTTTAATCTAGAATACTGGTGGACTTTAGATCTTTTGTTGTCGTGTCGATTTGTGACTCAAAATATTATTAAGTGCCTATTGTAAATGAGATTTGGAGAAAAATCACAAAAATATATGTTTTTCCTGCTTGATCATGGAGTTTTCTCTGGCCTCTCTGTTTTCCCATTTGTTTCTTCAAGAATTACCCATTGATGCAACTTTATGTTTGGAGGTAGTGGTGTTGTTTTCCTCTCCATGTGTGATTCTTTTGTTCCTTTAGCAACTATTTCTAAAGTCCTTGATTGATGGCTAGTAGTCAAGAATTTAAACTATGATATTGTAGGATTGAATAATTGAAATGTTTTTCAGTATGATGATGTGGCTCACGATTTCTCCATAGGATGCTGCAAAAATTCTTCAAATTTTGTCTCGTATATGTTTGGATCCATTCTCTATAAGTGTTGTGAAAAAATATTCCATTCATCAATGAAATATTGGGCCTCCATTCCCAATGACTTCAACCGTTCCAACTAATCTAACTTGTCTTCCAAGGGGTCATCCTGCATTGATGTCAACTCTGGGTCGAACTTTTTCTCTGCTTCCTAGGATTTTCCCTTGACTTGGTCGAGATGTTTTATGGTGTTATCCATTGCTACTTGAGATTTTATTGCTTCTCTCAACCACTCCCTTTCCTTCATGGATAATTCTGCCTTGACTGCCTATTCTTTTGTAATGTGATTTGATATAGGAAGTTTAGACTTTGGGTCGGTGGTGCATTCTCTAGTTATTCTCAGGTTGACAATTATTTCTTTTCATATTTAAGCTTGTTGAAATTTATGGAAAAATATAATGGCCAATTAATGAGTATTGTGTTTAGGATTGTTGCTTGTGAGGTAATTTCTTCCAATTATTGTTGAACCTCCTTGAATTTTCCATATTCATATTGAAGAATCACTTTTGTCTATTGAGCCATTACAACCTGATTGCTCCTTATTTTTCGACTGTGTAACTACTTGATTTATTTATTGGCTCGTTTTAGGTGTTGTATATCCTTCTAATTTTTGGCGCCTATGTTGATCACTGCTTTGACCAACCCTTTGATTGCTGCTAATGAGAGTATTCCTTCTTTTGAATGTTTTATACCAAGTTTTTCTTTGGAAATCAACACATGATCCTTCAGTATTAATCCCTCCTTATTCCTTCTTGGTGTGAGTCGATCACCATTATTCATGGCTCTTTTCCATCTATTAGTTTAATCCTTTGTAACTTATTTGTACACGTCAAACATTTTCTCATCGGATGCAACCGATGGGTCGAACTCTTTTTCTGATGTTGGTTTTGTAGACCTGACTGGTGTTGGCTTGGAATTAGAGACCAGGGTTCTCACATGTTACCAAAAAAGGTATTGTTGTAGTCTAGTTACACTGGAATATTCAACCTTCTATAAGGGAAGTAGGTCTCACCCAAAGAGAAACTGATACTTTGTGTGATAAAGTGAATTATAGAGAACACATCATCAGATCTGACATATCACAAATCAAATTCATACTTAATTGGGACAAATCCTATTATGATAAGTCTAAACATGACTAGGCATTAAGGAATCCATTTTGTGCAACCTACAGATAAGTGAATACATGACCAAAGTGTGTTAAATAGTGTTGTATATGACAATTACACATCATAGAAGAGGTTACACAAAAAGAAGACTAAGCATTCATGCATAACACAACAAACTTTGTATGCTTGAATATTCCTTTATGTATAATTATATCTCAAACTAGTGAACACAAGGAATGTCTTTCGTATTGTAGCTTACACAATAGAACCAAAATTATCTATTCTCTTGGAAGATACATCATATAGAGGTAATCTCATCAAGACTAATACAACATCGAAATATCAACAAAATAGTACAACAAAACACATGTCAATTCTAAAATTCCCAACCATTTCCTGTTACATTTTCCCCAATTTACATCATTTTCTTGGATATTTCTTGATTTCACTCCTTTGGATTCTTGATTCCACTTTGTATTTTCTTGCACTCGAAGATTCTAGGTTTTTCTTCTTCTTCCTCCAGCTAGCGCATCACTCTTTATCCATGTTGGTGCACTGGCAATTAGCTTTTCGCCACTTGGAGTTATTGTTGTTGTCTTCTATTATTCCACAAAAATTTTATAAATCCGAAAAACTTGGTGGTATTCAAAACGAAGGGCCCAACAGGTCAAAACCACAATCCTTGATTCATCCTAAGTCAAACTTCTTATAGTTTGTTGTGGTCACCTTCAAATGAAGGGCCCAACTCTAGTACAATCTGTAGTGATTTCTCTCGAAAAATGTCATATTACTCGACTCTGGCCTTCCATTTCCTTGCCAAAATTGACATGCTCGCAACACATTCCTATGTGCCATTGAAATCAAGTACCTTAGGATTGGTATCCAAAATATAATTCCACTTTGTATCAACAAGTGCATCCAACTGCTATAGCCGAATGTATTCCACTTGTACTGTAGGGAAGAACTGCCAGAGTGTTGTCTTTGAAGGTTTTTAACTTTATCCATGGAATCTAGCCTATCATCCTCAACTTGGATCTTTGCAAACTTAGGAGGATTCTCTATAGGATCAACAATGGTCTAGGGTTCTCCATGCATCTTTTTAATCCTAGTGAGAAACTCTTTGATATGATTACTGCATTGGTCCAACAACCCAACCTAGTCTTTGACCATATCAAAGAGTTGACGACATTCCTCAACCTGAGCATGTAGTGAGGATTTAACATTGGTACCTTCTTCAATTGCATATTTAATCTTTTGGAGTAGCTTTTTTGGTTTCTCCTTTTCCTTTAAATTGAAAGAAAGTACCTCATGTTGCAGAGTATCTGTTTTGGTGGCCAACTGGGGCCATGCACCGAACAAAAGGTCAACTCGGTCAGGTGGCAGAACTGGTGTGATATATTTTGGCACTTCAGGAATGAACTGGTGGAAATATTTCCAAACTTGAGAAAATTTGTCAGTAACAACTGCAATAATGGATTCAGATTGTACCCACAAGTTCTTCTCAATTTATTTGGAAGCAATGGCTTCAGTGAAACCCTCGCATAAGGTTTTTGTTTGTTGTGTGAGGGATTGATTGACATGTTCGGTTGTTGTGATGATTTATTCCATATCATCAAAAGAAGCTTAGATAAAGTGCATAATCTATGGTGTATCCCAAGTGGACAATTCTCTACTGATGGAAATAGAATCCCAAGGTGGCCTTGAAGAAAGAGGCTAACCACTTGCGATAGGGAACTCTGAAATATTTTTGTACAAACACCCTCTAGTGTAGGTGAGAGCACTATGAGAATATATAAAAGTTGATCGGTGACATTTGGAGAAAATGTTGTCAGCACCTTTTTCTCATCTAAGCAAAGCTACAAGATAGTGTGCCAGTGTTGAAGATCCTATAGCAAAGTTGTAATATGTTCCTTGACAGAAGTAGTGATTTGCGCTGACTGGGTATCATCCTAGGTGTCGAGCAGGTCCTATCAAGAGTCCTCGTCCATTAGAACATGAGGTTTAGGCCTAGTCTTCAGTTGTATATGATTGATCATCTTGAGAGTCGAGTGCTGGGGGATTAGAATTTTCAAGATCTAGAGAGAAGTGGAAGGCACTGGACTAGTAGTTGTAGCAAGTTGAGTAGTAGGGTCAGACGCAAGTGTATAAAACTAGATATGGGATGGGGATACAGGAGGCATGGGTGCAACAATGGTGGACCCACTATTCTGTGGAAGGTTAGCCTCCTCAACAATAGTGGAAGGCTAGAGTTGTTCAGGAGGGTCATCAAGGATATGGATGATGGGGGTTGTGGATGGGGAAGTGAATGAGGTTGAAAGTTTAGAGCACATCTGAGGTGTTGTGGTATGCACTAGAGGGGGGTTGGTATGCACAGAAAGTGGGGAAATGTTACTTTGTGGTGGGATGGAGGAAAGACGGGTAGCCTCAGTGATGAGAGTATCATCGATGGATTGGGATGGGTATTTAGTATGGAACTTCTTCTAAGGAAGAACAGAAATTAGGACATCCCACAATTGCTTACCTAAGATCATAGCATCATCAAGAATGGAAGTGAAAGGAATGTAAATTATGCTACCAGGAAATGATTCCTCTTTTGCTTCCTTTGGTTCATCTTGTAAACTGGTAGTTGTCTAGGTTCTCTTGCTCATGCTAGGGATGACATACGATATATCCACTGGAGAGGACCTTTGTGCAATGGTGGACATTGCATAAGGGACACCGGTCTTCTTATTTTTGATAGTGACCCCAGGACACGAGATGACTTCTTTATCAAGCCCAACTTCATCCAAGTAAATTGGTAATGGTTGCATATGAAAAAGAGATGGGTCCACCCCAAGAGGTTGCACACATTTATGGTCCCGGCTCATTCTGAACCATACATTATGGGTATTCCTATTGAGTAGCGCCTACATATTTTGGGGCCGATGTGTTACGAAAATGAGTTCATCATACCATTGTGTGAAGGTGGAATTATGAGTGACCTCATTGGTAGATAAAAGGTGAAAATTCCATCAGTCAAAGAGCTTTGTGATGCGTCCATTTGTATTGCGAGCAATGTTGCACCCCCACGGCAGTTTCCACTTGCACATCACAAAGGAAATAAGCAATTATCCATAGATAAAATAGAATGTTTGATCATGCACATCTGCACAAGCCTAGAATAGTTCAGTGAGAAGATATTTGCACGAGTTCATAGGGGCACCATTCTTACTGAATTACACCACTATGATTTCATCCAAAGTACACTCGCCCTTCATGTACTTACGCATCACTTTCCATGCAATCAAATAACAATTTATAAGGACCTTCTCATCATTAATCGATGCAATGTGCACTTCTCGACCTCCATGGCATGTTTTATATTTGTCATACAGTCTCCTCTCTCCCTTCTTTTTACCATGCTTCCTCGAGCCTTGAAAACATTTAGTGACATATTGGCCTTGCATAGACAACCCGATGATCATGTGGATGCCCTCTACATGGATTAGGTAGGCCTAGTCTAGCTAGAGGGAACTTTTTTTCACTCTAATGATTAGGATTTTGGTGCAGTGTGCCACTTCTCTGGTAGTACCAAAGACCAACAAGTCGCAGAGACATAACAAAGTAGAATCCCACAGGGCAATGTAATCAGGCTTCCACTTCCACTGGAAATATTCATAAGGAAATGTAGTGTAATCCATGAAAGTGTTGGTATCCATATGGAGGAATTCCATAGTATAGGTAAAATTGAGGTCAACCAACCTGGTTTTTTCAACCTTTCCATGTATATCTCCTTGAAAAATGACCCGTGGGTCAATGAACTCCAATAGAGAAGCGGTTTGTATGAACCATTGGAACAGGTCGATGATGGTAAATAAATAACATAGGGGGGTGAAGGCTTGGATGCGAGTTTACAAATTTCTCTAGAGGCTCCAGGACTGAGCCTACAACAAGTGCAAGAGTAAAACAAGAGATGAATCCATCAACCAAATACGTGTTTATAGGTGGTATGCAAAATATGTTGAGACAACCATGCATTGAATACTACAGAGTGACACGATTGGGTATTAACGCTGACTTAATCCCTCGAATGAGAAAAAATCCTTGATGAGATTTGGGTAACTAAATCAATAATTGAAAAGTTGGTAATGGGATAGTAGATCAACTAGGAAAAGTAATGAGTAGGCAAGTGGTTAACTAGAAAAAGGTGGACAATTGTTAAACTTTAAGTGACAATGACAACAGTGACGTAATGACAGGTAAAAAGGTACTAATGGATTTTAATGACCCACATTATGACACAAGAGCAAAAGATTCAAATTTCAGTAGCATTATAAGAAAATGGGACTACGACCTCCCCAACGACAAAGTGACTATCCAGGTTGGATGACTTGGACAAGACAACGGACTTGGACAAGACAACGGAGCACTAAGACACATAAACACATAACACATCACCATGTATTGAAAGAAAGTAAAACAAATACATAAATGGAAATTCCATTTACTAACCCACTCCCAGAACCAGGAGCGTAATGAAATTGTAATTATGTAGTAGACAAGTAGGGATTTTGGTGTGGGCCATTCACCCAACTAGGTTGAAGAACTCCATCAAATTGCACTAATTTGACAGCTCCAGATTCACGGATTTCCACAAATATAAAAGGACAAAGACAATTAATATAGATCTTTCTGAGACGTTTCTAATACTTTCTATCATATAAGAGCATGAAATCACCCTCCACAAATCACGTACGCTTTATATTCCTATCATGTCAGGCCTTTTTCCGGGCTTTCTCCACAATCTGATGAAAATCGGTTAGGAACCTAGCTTTCTCAAGTTCCAACAATTCCACCACCCACAAAGTAATGGATTCATCCTCGTTCATCTTGGCATATTGTGCAATGAATATACTTGGGCTGAGAAACTCAGCTGGCATAACTTCTTCTCAGCCATATACCAATTTGAATGGGGTCTACTTGTTTAATCGCTTTGTGATAGTCCAATATACCCATAACACAGTCAGAACTTGCTCATCCAAATTTGTGCAACAAACCTTAGTCAACCTCATATCCAAGATTTTTTTAAATGCTTCCATTATTTTGTTATCATGTGGATGATAAGGACTGCTCTTATGATGCTAAATCAAAAATTATTTGCTAAGGGTCACTATAGTTTCACTAAGAAAGTGGGTTCCTTGGTCACTGGTCAAGCTGTGAGGACAACCAAACATGGTAATAACATTATAAAAAATAAATTGTACTGTGGTGGTCATAGAACAATCTTAAACAACCTCTTCTTCAGCCCAGCGAGTCAAGTAGTCAGTTGCGGTAATTATGTATTTATCCTTGGAATGCTTAGTTGTAGGATTTATCGGATCGATGAAATCAACAACCCATTTTTCAAAATCTTGTAGTGCATGCACATGGTGTAGAGGTAACTCATCATGACAGGATGGTTTTCCCATGCTCTGAAATACATCACATACTCGATCATATTTCTTATCATATTTAAATAATGTAGGACACCATAGTCCTACCTGTAATATCTTTCTAGCAATAGCATTTCTTCCAATGTGTCCTCCCACAACTCCACTATGACATTCCCATAGAATATCAGGTATTTCATGGTCTAACACACAGTGTCGCAAGATATTATCCAATCCAAATTTGTAGAGTTGGTCTGCAATTAGTTGATAATTTGTTGCCTGAACCACTAGGTGCCTCTTTTTTGTTGTAGAATATCCTGCCAACGTGGTACCAATAGTAAAAAATAGTTAAATTTTTGACAAATAATCAGGACTGGCCTCAATACAGAACGGATCTGCATATGGGAGATAGTCATCTACAGTTCCACCACTTTCATTGAATTCTAGGCGTGACAAGTGATATGGTCTGACATTTAACTTGCCAGAATGAACAATGACCTCAAAAGAGAGCTCCTGAAACAATAGAAACCACCTACAAATGAGACCTTCTAACACAGTTTTTTTCACCAAATACTTCAAAGAAGAATAATTAGTAAAAAACTTAAAATGAATTCCAAGTAAATAATTCCTAAACTTTTGTAAAGCATACACCATAGCCAAACCTTCCCTTCCAGTCATGGTGTATTTGTGTTCATCTTGGGAAAGTTTGTGACTGGAAAAGTATATAGGATGGTCCAATTTTCCTTTCCCTAGCTATGCAAGAATGGTACCTAGCACAACGATAGAGGCATCAATATGGACATGAAATTCAACTTTCCAGTTAGCATAATTCAGAATGGGTGCAGTGCTCATTTTTTGTTTTAGCAGGTCGAATGCTTTATCACAGTACTGAGTCCAACGAAACCCTTTGGATTTCTTGAGAATTTTTTCCAAAGGTGTTGTTATGCTCGTGTAACCCTTGATAAATTGGTGGTAGCAAATATTATGGCCCAGGGTCGTTCACAACTTCTTGACAGTGGGAGGAGGAGGCATATGGAGAATAACTGCAATTTTCGTCAGATCGACTAACACTCTTTTTTGACAAACAATATGTCGTAACAGATTTCCAAATGGTACACAAAAAATACATTTTCAAAGATTAAGGGAAATTTGTAACTATCTACAGTGGTCCAGCATCAAGTGTAATATCCCAATTTTCTCTTCAAGTAATTTGTATACATTCCAATCATCCAAGTATACCTCAAGGAACTTATGAATGAAATTGCAGAATGCTACAATCACAATTTGAGAAAACATTGTTGGGGAATTCTTAAGCCCAAAAAGCATAATGTTTTAGGCAAGTGATCCCCATTTAGTAGTAAAAGTAGTATTCTTCTTATCTTCCATAGTGATTCAAACCTGATGATATCTGGAGAACCCATCTCTAAAGGAATATGCTTCATTTCCCACTACTTGATCAATACCACATCGCTAAAGAGATTAGGAAAGGCGTCATGTACATAAGCAGTGTTCATGCTTCTATAATCCGCACAAAATCATAGTATCTTTAACATCCCTAGTCCCTTCAGATTCATGAAATGTTAGATTCCTAATTTCCCCAATATCATCGAGATCTTTTGGGTTTTTATCAATAGTAAGACGGACCGTAGGTAATCGAGCAGGGGATGGGTAAAGACTATGATGAAGGAGGTACTCATTTAGGACATACACTAGGAGGATGTATAGGCTTAAGTTCATTGGAAAAATAAAAAAATATTAATATTTTGCAAAGCTAAAGTGATTTCAGAGGACTTACTTGAGAATAAGAAGTCCCGACAAAACTATCGTTGAAGGCTTTCCCAGCAAGTCATTTTGCGTCGAGCTTCCTCATGTAAGGCTTTCCGAGCAATTCATTTGGCATCAAGCTTCCTCATCTATATACCAAGTAGTTCGAATTTTTCTCAAGGAATGAATAAATTGATACACCCACAATTGAAAAGGTAGTTTTGCAGCTTCCCATACCTAAATACAATGCACTACATGCTCCCTAGGATCCGAAATCCCATCATATAATTCCAAATCCGACTAGTACAGGATCAACAAAGTAAGTTCCGAAGGGGGAATAAAGTGATGTTGAATGGAATGCTTCTTCGTCCTAGGAAAATAAAGTACCCTTTTGAGTGTCCCACCATCTAGCTAAAGAGGATCATAACACAACATCCAATACAAGAAGTATTTGTTCTAGTGCAACTTTGGCCTCTACTTCAACCAGAAAACTGGCCAAATATGAAGTGCCATAGTACACAAGGTTTTCTCTAACCTAATATCCAATCCACTTGGATTCTCTAATAGTCGCGCAACATCATGAGAAGTTATCATATCTTCCCTATTTCTATTTTTCAAATGCTAACTCTAAATATTCCCCTGCAGACAAAATATTGTGCCAGCTTACCAAGCTATCTGCAGTTGGGTTAATATAGTCTCTCCACTTTCCTACATTCATAATGTAGAGATGATCCAGGGTATCCTCTTCCATATTCCCCTCTGCTAGATATTTATAGAGGGGACCCTGATATGGATCTAATGGTTGGGTTACCTTCATACCATCTACTTCAAAAGACATGATCTCTTTCTTAAGGTTGATAACAAAAAAAGTATCATAAGCCCAATCAATGACTAGTAAAGTTGGGTATGGTTCCTTCTCCCCCATGATTTCTCTAACCTCAAAGTCGGTCATTGTCTTGACTCCATCTAATTCCACTTCAACATTTTTCATCCTCCCAACAAGGTAGATACAATACCTATTGTCCATCTGCAACTGGATGGGATAATAGACCAACTTGGGCTTACCCATGGATTCCCAAGTCTTCTTTAGTAGGATGTTGATGTCAGACCCAAAATATAACATAACATCATTAATTTTGTAACCGACGATGTGAGTATTTAGTCTAAATTCCCATCTGAATCTATGATTCCTTCTCTTTATTATACCTATATGTATTTCGAGAAGATGAGCAACAATAAACTCTTCTAGGTTCATTTCAATCTCTAAAATCCCCTTAATATTGTGTCACAACTGCCTGGTGAGTTGTTCGTTATCAAAAATATCAGAAATTAAGTGGAACCACAATTCAATAGTCTGTTGGGGTCTTACTAGAGGATCTTTCGGTGCCACACAATGCTATGCAAGTTTAGGTTGAGGCTCATGGCTTGATTCCACAAGTATCGGTATTGCATGATTAGAAACACGTTCGAATATCTCAACAATGTCCTTAAATAAATGTTTTTGCACAAGGGGGTCATATATTACATCTTCTGGTACCACCCTGCATATATTACTTTGAGTCAAGTTGTCAACATCATCACCAATCCTTGTTACTCCTCTAGTAATAATATTAATATTGAGTTCCTTTTCTTCATTGACAGGTCGGGGCTCTGAATTTATCAAATTGGTGCCTCACTACCGTGCACGATCCTCCCATTTCACAATCAACTCGAGACAATCCTCAGTGGCATGGGTGTTTTTTATATAGTGGAAACACCAAGGAAATATTAGAACAGGACAATATCGTGTGAGATGTCCCTAATCATCACAATTATAACACCGAACTATCCCCCTTCTGCTAGTTCGTCCACCTATGAAACCTCCACCACCTCTATATCCTCCTCCAAATCCTTGATCAACTTCATCAACCCTGAATGTAGACCAATATATCATGTCCACAAGAGCATCAGCACACGACCTTGTCTAGAGGTGTGAGTAGATGAACCACAAAATTCACAGTAGATTGTGTTTGAAATGGGGGTATATTTTTGTAGGATTGGGAAATGTCAATGGGGGTGCCCATTATTTCAGCAGATATCACAATAGTCATTATTCTTAGTACCCTGATGGTTTGGGAAGGTGTGGTATTGTATCAGGCCATGGAAAGGTGTTGTATTTGTGACTTATGCAACTCCTCCATATGGTCCTATTAGTAGAGGTTCCATGGGTTACGAGGGAGGGGGGGGGGGATCCTGCACCCCTCAGTCTAGGAAATTCTTTCATTGTATTCCCCTTAGTATAGAAATCATTACCCTAGAATTAAGGGTGAGCTTCTCTAGGAATGGTCAATTCTTGAATCTTATCAGTCAGGGTGTAAATCTAGCCTTGTAGTTGTGTAATATTATAGTCATTGGGTGGTCTTGTTACCTCCAAGGTGCCAAGATATCCCGCCATCTCCTCAATTTGCATGGTCCTTTCCAAGGCTTTCCCAATGTAGTTAGTTGTTGTTGGGTTAAGGGAATATGAATTAATGGTAAAAATACCTAAATGAACCATTCCTGTTGGTGGTCTTCATGAATGGGGTTGGATAATTTCCCTGTCACATCTTTGAATATTCGGTTATACTCCCAGGAAGATTCCCCATCTCTCTGTTTGATTTCCCGCAGTTCAGAAAAAGCTTGTTGCTCAGATTAGGGTAGTTTAAATTCAACGATAAATTTTTGTTAGACTTTGGTAAAGGAAATGGTTTCCCCTGTGGATTCCCTGGCTCGATGGATTTCATATACCATTTTAATGCCCAAACCCTTAACGTGGTCTGAAACTCAACTAGTTTATTAGCATCCAAATTTCCACAACACTTCCAGATGGTCTCACAAAGGAACCAATGTTTTTCCACATCCTCATCCCCTTTACCCCAGAATTCTAGGTATCGGGTGAGGTATCCAGCGTGTTGATGTTCCATGGGAGGATTTGGGGACCCTATCAAAATAAATCCTAGAGGTCCTCGTTTTGATAACGCTAAAGAAATTTCCACACTACTTCTATTGATACCACTCGAACTGGTTGGACTAGAATAAGGATAAATGATAGGAATTATGGGAAAGTTTATTGCAAAATTTACTGGATTGGAAGATTGCGCTAAGGGACTAGGTGATCCAAGGTTGGTTCCTGTGTCTTCGGGACAAGATTCTTTCACCTAGGGGGTCTCATTAGGAGGCCATATCATATTAGGTCATGTAGTATAATTCACATCTTAGAGCGTTGCAAGGGTTGAGTCTCTTGTAACTTGTTTAGAGGTTACAACTGAGTCTTGATCCTCGATGGTGACTCTGATCATGATTATTTATTCTAAATTTTCTTCATCTTGTCTACTCTCTCCATAATTCTCATCTTTCTCTCTAAACTTCTCCTTCAACCATTGGCTAGCCAAAATTCCACGTAACTACAACTCTTTCAACTTATCTAACTCTCTTGTATGAATCTTCTCGAGGTTGATCTCCTTGCATGACTGATCAAGAATCTACATCAACTTTCACATCTACTCTCTCCATCACTTTTCAAGCACCGCAACCATTTTATGAGCCCTCTTGTCTCTAGGACTCTTATCGTGAGGAACCCCCTACCTCAAGAACTTTTGTATCCTAAATCATGGATCCTCGCCTGAATCACCCACCCCTCATACAAGAAAGGTTTTACTCAGCCATTTCAACCAAATGAATTGGTAGCATTCCTTCTTCTACTAGCAATATCTTCATCCAAAACAAAATTTCTCTCAGTAGTCTCCCTCGGGATACTTCATAAAATATTGCTTTTTCCTTTGAGAATGACTGGTGATTTTTTGCAGAAAATTAAATCATGTATCCTTCTAGGGTTGTTTGGACACAAAAGTCCAAAACTTGACAAATATGGTGATCAGACTTGAGAAGAGAAACGAGCCACTCAATTGTCCAATTAAATATTTTCTTGATGCAATCTTTAAATTCCGGTTCTTCTTGTAACTAGTCAATCCACTCTTAGACCTATTCTGGGAATAAAATCCATAAGATCTCGTACTAATCATTGGTTGGTTCATAATAGAATATTGTGTCCTTCACAACCCTTAAAATTTTCCATCGTAACTTAGTTTCTTGATATATAAACTCACCAAACCTTCTTTCCCACCATATTTCAATGTCGGACTTAAATATGTGATGTTGCATCCTATGAAAACTTGCTCAAAAGTCAGGTCCTGACAATAGAACCATTTGTTGGCGCAAAATTAGAGACCATGGTTCTCAAAGGTTACCAACAAAGGTACTGATGTATTATAGTTTTGTTGGCATATTCAATGTTCCGCAAGGGAAGGAGGTCTCACTTGAAGTGAAACCAAGACTTCGTGTGATAAAGTGAATTACAGAGAACACGTCATCAAATCTAACATATCACAAATCAAATTCATAGTTAATTGAGAAAAATCTTATTATAGCAAGTCTAAACATGATTAGGAATTCAATAATCCATGTTGTTCAGCCTATAGATAAGTGCACACTTGACCAAAGTGTGTTAAACAATGCCGCAAAAGAAAATTACACATCATAGAACAAGTTACACAAAAAGAAGACTAAGCATTCATCCATAGCACAACAAAATTTGTATGCCCGAATAATCCTTTCTATATTATTATATCTCAGACAGGTGAACATAGGGCAAGTATTTATATCGCATATTACACAAAAGAACCATAATTAGTTGTTCTCTTGGCATATAGATCCTAGCGAAGTAATCTCATATAGACTAATACAACATCACAATATCAACAAGATAGTACAACAAAACACATGTCAATTCTAAAAATCCCAACCCTTTCACGTTACATATTCCCCAATTTCTATCCTTTTCTTGGTTGTTTCTTGATTTCTCTCCTTTGGTTTCTTGATTCCTCTTTGTCTTTTCTTGTGCTCGAAGATTCTAGGATTTTTCTCTTCTTCCTCTAGTTGGCACATCACTCTTTTTCCTTGCTGGCACATTGACAGTTATCTTTCCACCACTTGGAGTTCTCGTTGTTGTGTTCTATATTTCCGTAAAAGTTTTATATATCCATAAAACTTGGTTTTCTTCAAAATGAAGGGCCCAACAAATAGTTTAAAGGATATGAAAGTGATTACCTTTGAACTATTGTCCTTTCTGTGGATTGTCTTCTTCTTCTTATTCTCTATCTTTTTTACGCATTGTTGCTCTTTATTTTTGTTGGCGTCTTTATCTTGTCCTTTATCCGAGTCATTGCCTTGATTATATTGATCCTCATTTTCAAGGTTTCCTTCATCAGTTCCCATGTTTCTACCTTTTTTTAGGATCAAGGTTAGTTTCGTTTATCCTTCCATCCTTTTCATTGTTTCCTTGGCTAGCTTCATCATCATGGTCCCTGTTTTCAATTTTCTCAAGGGCCTCTACCTGATCTTTGCGAGGGAGGATTTTTTGGTAGGGGACTTGTGTTTTTCAATGACCCTTTCTCATAGTTATGCCCTTTTTCTTGTTTGTTTCTATGTTTGGTCGACTAATCTTGCCCCGTATGTTTCTCTTGGTTAGTTTTTCTAGGCTCTTCATTTCCACGTGGTGGCACTATGATAGGATCCTTTTAGACTGAATTTTGTGTCAGGATAGTATGTTTTGTCTCTTGGGTTTGTGTGTCCCCTTGTCCTTCTGTATGATTTTCTGTATCGATTGCTGCAGATGCATCAGGATAAGTCAACCAACTTTATTTTCCTGGACCAGTTTGTATTTGGGTTGAGTTGAGTGGATTCAAATTTTCTACAAGGGTCGACTCAATTGTAGTATGCTTCATGCAAGCTCTATTCTATAAGATTTATTCGACGTCTTATGACCCCGAGTGGCTTTCACTTTCTTGGTTGTTATTGTTGGGAGGAGAATTTGAAATGATTTCTTCAGATAATACCTATCGATACCCTTTCTTTGATTTATTTTTGTGTTCAAATGTCTCTTTTGTTGTTGTTCTCTCTTCAACAATGGCATAGGGTTGATTGGAGGTGACACCCTTGTGAGGTTGATCATGGTTTATTTTTTGCATTTCCTCTTCAAAATTATTTTTCTGTTGGGGTTGGGTATGCTTGTGTTCATTTGGTGTGATGTAGCCAGTTGTCCGACCTGTGCTCTCTTCCTGCTAGTCTTCCAACCTTTTCTTCTTATTTAGGGTTTCCATTGCTTCCAGGAATTATGGCTCCACACAGAACTTCTTAATGTTCCTAGTAATTGCTTTTTCCTATCAAGTTTGTTTTTCTTTCAGTTTGACCTTCCCAACTATCTTATTTTTGAGAGAGGAAATTTTTTCTCTCATTATGGGGTCATCGAAATCTAGAGCAGTATCTACCTGGAATATCTCTTTCCAAATAATGTCCACATCCTTCAGGGTTTCCTCCATGTCTACAACTTGTTTTCCTTTGGCTATTATTTCTTGTTTCTTTCTCTTTACTGGGGTATGCTTCACCAAGGTTCTTCCTTCCATGTTTATATTTTGAACAAATGTAATGTAGAGTGTCTCTTCTCTTTCTTCCTCCTGCTCGACATCTTCCAGGGGTGTTAGAATAGTTGATCTGTCACTTAGCACCTATGGTGGGATTTGTGTTTCATATACCAGTTGTTTGTCGAGCTCTTTAAAATTTTGAAGATTTGTTGGTTGGTACTCTAATTCTGTTGGTGCTGTAATGATCCCAAGCCAAATTCTTTCTTGGAATCACTAACTACTACTACTTTATTGAGATTTTAAGTGCATACAAGATTCATCAACACATGGAGATCACAATATATTCAATATGTAGAAGCACAAGCAAAGATCTGACCTTTTTATTATGAGCAATGAAGATCAATAGAATAGATGGCCGATCTGGCATAAACCTCAGATGGTCGTACAAGCAATAGATATGAGTTGCTACAAAATGCTCCCGACAATACAAAATGAGCCTCCAAAGGCTGGATATACAATGAAGACTAAATCAAGTAGATCTGAGCCGTACTAATGCTCAACCTCCAAGCTGGAAAGTGCCACGTCCTGCTAGAATGCTGAAGCCCTGAATAATTCTGCCCTGCTACCAAAAGTGTCCAATCATCCCGAGAAATATGCCAAATGATAGATTGGGCAACTGCAAGAAAAACCCAGATGTCCAAATTCCCAAATCCACTCTCAAACTCCGTAGATCTGAATTCTCCACTGAACGGTGTGCCCCACTGGATGACTGAAACCCTAGCTGGTTTGACCCTGATGAAGGATATCTCCAAATGATCTGAAACTCT
>ML791521.1:700852-740497 GCA_009831015.1 Picea engelmannii
CCTTTCCCTTTCTTAAGTCAACTTAAAAATATAACTTTTAACTTCTTGACTTTCCCCCCTTCAGTGTGAGACTATGACCTAGTGGGGGTGCCCAGGCCACTGAGTCTCCTCATCGCCTCTCTAAGAGGTGGGGGACATTACAGGTGCCATCCCCCAATTGATTCCACACCAGAGCGTGATGTTTTTCAGAATTAGTTGAATGTGGATGTTTGGTGGTAATTCTTGTCGAAATTTTTGTTAGAACCTCCACCTATGTGATATATTTTTCAAATTGTTTACCCAACTTTTGAATATTTCCTTAGTTGGAAAAGAGTCGGATGAATCAACTTCTCCTAGGGAAAACCTCATGTAGTTTTCCAGGGTCATACTTTGTTTTAATGTGAATGTTGGCTCCCTAATTGAACTAACTTGACTTATGGAGAGACAAATTATCCAGGATGGGAATTTAATATCCCACCCATTTTCTTGGCTCTCCCCATAGTTTATTTTAATTGTTGTAGCTAAGTACTCATCCCAGTCGAAATTCACACCTAACTGAAGAATCTTGATGATAGGCTCAAGCATTGTAAGCTTGAAATCCAATGTTGGACTTATGGTCATAAAGCATAGTGAGACTATCACATAAGTACAATAGGCCCTTAGCTTTGTTACCCTATTAATTAACATCCCCTTTGAGTTTTTTGTTGAGGTTCCTCCCATGAGGAACTGTATCTAATAAATGTCATTTAGGATTTTTGGCATGAGGGTTCCCTCGTGTGGCACCCATGTGATATGGTGTATTAATCCCCCAGTAATTCCTACTGGAAATTCTAACCATAAGTTCCCATTATGGTATCAACTAACCAAGAACTTCACAACTTCTTCTTTCCATTTGCCAAAGTATGTTACTGGCGGTGTGCCCAAGAAATGTCAAATGCCATCCTTCTCTAGAAAAAACATTGCTTGCTTCCTTTCTCCCTATTCTATCCCCCATGTGGTGAAGTTCCACCAATGTCTCAACGTGTCAATTTACTCCATCTTATCTTTGCATATATGTTTCATATGGACTTCTAGTTCTGTTGCAACAACTATGTCAAACTTGGATTTTATTCTTGGATTGACCAAGGAATCCATGACTTCGCCTCTCATTCTCTTCATGGCTATGGATTGATGTAGGTTGGATTGAGGGTTTAGCTTATGAATTTTTGCATATGTGTGCTTGGTTGAAAATTCTATGCTATGAGTGCTCAGATGCTTGGGGTTGAACATTAATGAGACAAAGTCATATGCCTCTTCTATATTTATAGGTGGGTGGTGAAGTGGCGACTTTAATTCGGCTATCAATGTCATTAATTCACATGCATTGATAGTTATGCCGAGCATAAATTCTTGTATGTATGAGGGGAAGGCTATGTCAATGATAGGGTGGTGGTAAAGCTCATCCCGTCGGGCATTGATTGCATCAAAGTACTCCCGATGGCTAGTTGTATCGACTAAGTCAAAAAAATATTCTCGCGGAATTATCCCAACTCCTTCGATTGTTGTTTTCTTTTCTTGGTCGATATGGTTGATCTAGTCGATTGAGGATCTCCAGTCAAGCCTTCTAACCACATCAATTTTATTTTCTCTATTGACTTGGTTGATTTTTTATTTTCCGAAGTCATGCTCTTTTTTTCAATTTGTTTAAAGATACCCACACTCGTTTGCTTTATATTTTCCTTTCTAGATTGTTTTATAGAGTTCACTCTCACTTGATTGAGGGATTTCATGTTTGAATGAGTGAGATACTTCTCTTTCACTAGATTGATTGACGTGTTTGTTTAAAATATGGCTTAGGTCTTTCCTTGGTGTTAAACTTGCCTTGAATGTTTGTTTTTCTTCCCTAGATGACCATTCTAATGATCAGGGACTCTGTTCTCTCAACATTTTAAGTATGTCTAGATTGAATGAATGTTTTTTGTTGTTTCAAGTTAATCATATAACTTACAGTCATCAAACAGTTTTGTACCTAATTCTGACAACTGAATTGCTTATTGCTTATCCTGATTTTCGTTACTTAATCTTTCTTTTTATTTTCTTTTATTGCTTATTTTCTCTTTTTTTTTCATTTTTTTTTTCATTTCTTTATATTTTCTTTATTCTTGACTTCAACCTAGGCTGCCCCAAAAGACTTTTATACATAGTCGGATCCTATTGGTGCCCCTGAAGAGGTTTTCACCAGTAGGTCTTGAGGATGTTATGTGTTATATTTCTTTAGACACGCTCCATTTACTAATTTCTGAAAGGGGTTTCCTTGAAAAGTTCTTAGTTGAACTAATCTCGATGGTCAGATGTCCTTGACCATGTAAGGAACCAACCATGCAATTTCTAATTTCCGTGGCTTTTCCTTTATTTGATTGTCATAAAGTAATACCAAATATCCCGCATTGATATCTTAGTTTTTTATGTGTTGATTGTGCCAAGATTTTTGTTGGTTCTTTTGGGCCTCTTGATGATACTGAACAAGTATACTTTCTTCTTCTAATTGGTTCATTTGGTAGAAGCATTATCTTGTATTGATAATATGGTCAAATTCAATGATAAAGGTTATTCTTACTACATTTGCACATAAGTGCAATGGAATTACAACTTATTGAACATAAAATAGCTTAAATGGTGTTTGGCCAATCGATCTTTTACATACTGTTCTGTATGCCCACAACATTATTGGGACATTATCATCCCAATAATCCTTTTCGAGTCCCCATATTTTCATTACGCATTTGTGAAATGTTTTTTTGAAGGAATCGAAAATGTCATCTTGTGGATGGTAGAAGGTCGTATTCATATGGTTGATCATGAAATTTTTGAGTAATATTTCAATTTTACTATTGACAAAGTGAGTTCCTTTATCGTTGAATAAGATTAAGGGACAACCAAATCTGGTTATTATGTTTTCATATATGAATTTGGTCACTATCTCTTTTTTGTAGTTTTCAATTGGTTATGCCTCTGCCCGTTTAGTTAGGTATTCGATTGTGTTGATGATGTGCTTTTCCCCAAATCTTTTGTCTCTTTTTGGGAAGGGACTGATGAAATCAATAGCCCAAATCTCAAATGGTAAACTGGGATTTACCGAATGTAATGGAATTTCATTTTTCCACAAAGGTCAAACCATCCTTTGGCATTTATCGCACTTCTTCACCTATTCTCGATAGTCCTTATGAAAGGTCGACCACCAAATATCTACTTGAAGGATATTTCTGGCTATGATGTGAGCTTGAAAGTGACCCCCCATAGGGCTCATGTGTTCTTCATTGATTATATCTTCGCGTTCATGTTCTAGTACACATATTCTTAGGATATCATCAGTTCCTAGATTATAGAGATACCCATTCATGAGAGTGAATGGTGATGATTTTAATGCTAGCATATTCCTTTTGTTAGTTGGTAGATCATCATGAGCCTTCCCCACTTCTAAAAATTTTGTGATTTCTTCGAGTTCCTTAGGGGAGCCTTTGACCCAGAATAAAGGTGTATCGAGTAGGTCGTCTTATATACCATTCGGGTCTTCTTGTGTCTTCAGTCAGGATAGATGGTTTGGGTCGACATTCATTTTTCCTAGTCAGACTAATACCTCAAAGTTGAACACTTGGAACAACAGTAGCCATCAAAAACTTTTCCCTGATGGACTAATTTGTTTAATAAATACTTAAGTGCCTAATGGTCCCTGAATAAGATGAATGGGATTTCTAATAAATAATTTCAAAATCTTGGAAGGGTGAATATTATGTCTAAAGCCTCCCACTTTGTCGTCGAATAATTTCTTTCAGATTTATTCAAATTTCAACTAGCATATGCATTGGGGTGGTCGACCATGTCGTCGTATGGATGGGATAGTAATGAGTCAACAACGATGTTATATGCGTCGACATGGATGTGAAATTTTCATGACCAGACTAGAAATCCTAATATGGATGCTTCTACTAGTTTTTTCTTTAACAACTCAAAATATTCATTGCATTCTTAGCTCCATTAGAACTCGACTTCTATTTTCAACAGCTAATCGATTTGGAAAGTTATAATAGAGTAATTTCAAATAAATTTTCTATAGTATCTAATATACCCAATGAAGAATTTTATTTGATTTTTTATAATTGGTGAATTTCGGTCAAGAATAACTTTGATT
Source organism: Picea engelmannii (assembly GCA_009831015.1). Classification (NCBI taxonomy): domain Eukaryota; kingdom Viridiplantae; phylum Streptophyta; class Pinopsida; order Pinales; family Pinaceae; genus Picea; species Picea engelmannii. The sequence continues at coordinate 705,000 of ML791521.1, forward strand.
TGACCATGTCGACTTTGATTCCATATTTTCAAACAATGTGACCCAAAAAGATACTTATTGTTGTGGAAAATATACTTAAAAATTTTAGGTAGCACTACGATTAGGATGAAAGGAGGAGTAAAATGGTATATGTATCAAATAAGGGTGCGGAAAGGCCCCAAACTCTGATCTGAATAATACTGCAGTGTCAAAATGCCCAAATTCTTAACAAGAAAAAATATGTGGTAATTTCGCAACCAAAATGCAAGAGGTAAGGTTGCAGAACAATAAATCTTGTAAATTCCTTGCTTATTCTATTTATGTCCCAATGGTTAGGGTTTTTCAGGTTTCCTACACACAAAGGTTTTCCTTGTGCTATAATTCTCTGATATATGTGTGGGGCCAAACAATAGTACTCGACTCAATATCTCAGGGAACCAACTAAGGAGGCTACACCATACCCTTAGTCATACTACCCAATTACCCAGGTACTATAGAGTACTTACCGAGTTTTATTCTTGGTGGAACTATAGCATTCAGTCAGTCAATTGGTTGATCTATAGCAAGTTTCAGGATACCTGGGTCAGTTTGTATACATGTGTTTTCTAATGTGTCACCACTCGAAGGGGTACCAACAAGGGTTACATGGGTGTCCAATAATGTGATCTTGAAAACCTCTTTCATTTCTTGTTGTATGATTCCCTGACCACAAATTTATGTTTTGAATGACATATCATAGTATTTTGAAGACGATGGAACATAGCTCTACCCTGAAAAAAAATTAACACACAATTCATGCCAAGGAAAGTGCTCTAATACCACTTGTAAGCTACCAGATGTAACATAATATGTAGTAATAGGAATATTCAATAGATATCAATGGAACAACGAAATATTGAGAAGAGAAACACTAGAAATGATACCTTTAATCATATAAAGAAATGTTCACTTGCCACTTCAAGGGGGCAGCGTCCAATAGAGTATATATCTATTAAAATTATTCTCAAGACAAATACTTCTCATGCCTCCTACTCTTATTTATACTAATTCTATATTCTAAATATCATTCTAGAGGAAGATCCTTATAGAAGTGGAAGCCTCTATTAGGTCTTCTTACATTGACTTGTTCACATTTATTAAATAGGCCTTATTACTAATGTCAACATGTATTACATGTAAATATATTATTCTACCTACGTGAGGGTTTAGGGAGGTTAGGTCCCTAACACTTTATGATAAAGAAGGCACCAACCTTCAATGTAAGAACCCACTTACAATGAGGACTTCAATCCCCTTCTGAGATCCACCCTGCCTCCCTTATACATTCAAATCTTCCTTTCCTCCATTCTCTTGTGAGCCTCAGAGCCTCTGCTCTTCAAAGCTCTATTTCCACCCCTTTTTGTTTCACACTTCACACATTCATCACATATCCTTGATTCAACACAATATTATCATCATTATATATATTTTCGATCCCATACACCATCCATTTGTTCTCAACCAAATCATATTCAACATGTCATCTCCAGATCCATCAATTCTCCATTAAGTTGAGCTACAAAACCCTCCATGAAAAACGGTCTTTAGCTTCCATCTCATGTAATTCTTCACACATAACTTAATGCTTAGGATCCATCTGATATGATCCTTGAACAAATTTTGATCGTCAATTTGTTCTCTATCCAACAAGACACATTAAAAATCCTTTAATGCACAACAATTGTCTAATCATTCTTTGTTTGATCCCAACCATATGATCTGGATATCCAATCAAATTTCGTCATTGATCTGCAATCACTTTCATCGTGACCACCAGTCCTATCGAACACCTAGGACAACAATACTCAACCACCATAGGATCTGGTCTAGACTTGATCTAGTCTGTCGATTTTATCCTTGTTATAAGGTTCATCGAGGTACACTCAACACAATATTTCCTTGTTTCTCATCATTCGTCTGATCTTAGATCAATGGCTATCGTCAGCTCTCGGAGTCATGTTCTTTGTAACATGTCCTCTTCATAATATAACTATACTCTAACTAGACCCTCTCTGATGACACATACTTCAGTGGATCCAATGTTACTCCTAGTCTAAAATCAAGGGCTTTGATTGCGTTTCTGCTTCAACATGCATATCAGTTATCTCTTGTCACTCTAACTGTTCATGATATGGTTAGGTGGGACCCACAATGATCCATGACTAAGATTTTGTCTCGCCTGTATGCCGACCTATGGTCTAGATTGCTCATCAGAGCTCCTTCATTGGATTACCTCCGTTGCAGGTAACACAATATACTCTGACTAGATCCTCTCCGAGAACAGTGGAGATCAGATCGTTACCCAAATCAACGAATTAGATTTGATACAATGTCATAATGGTCTCCAGATCCAACTGGGGCCCACATTCATTTCACACAATCAAAATCCATCACGTATCATCCTTTGGGATACTATGGCTTCCATGTTGGCACCCTGTCGTCACCCTGACTTCTAAGTTGTCATAACACATCATCACTTCCCTCATCCCTTCTTTGTATAACTTTATGACTTATCACTTGACACATGACACTATTTTTACTACTTTCATTTATCGGATATTACATTTGATGTGGCTTAGCTGAAATGGCTAACTATCAATCTTGGAGCACCTCTATTCGCAATCCACTCTGATCATTGGCTTTCAGAGTTCTTCCCATCGAAGTCGCATTGTCTCCTTACTCTCTGATTAATGCTCCATATTCTCTCCTCTACAAATCTGATAGATCCAATGGATCCTATTGACTCAGATCTTATTGCTTTGGAGTCTCAATACATCCTTTCACTTAAACACCATGATGCCTTATCATCCAATCAATGATCCATATGTGTTCACTCTGTCGAATCAAAGGATGTGATTTCCTCCAATATTCTGATACTGATATGTTGTGAGATGTGTTGACATGGATTTCCATACTAGTTAAACTTATTGCATGACAATTTTTGTGGTGTATGCATGTATCTGACGTGACAAATGACATAGCACTGATGTAGTAGCTAACCTCATGCTAACATTATTACAACTTCTGGATTTTTTCAAAACTTTGAGCTGGATCTTTGATTGTGCATGGCCCAATATTCTTATGACACATGGTCCAGTTACTACGTTACACGTGGTTTTTTTTATGGCTCAATCCATTAGAGGTCTATCAGCCTCATCCATATGACCTTGAGTTATGACCAAGTGCTTAGGTCATCGAACTGCTTCTGGTCAGAGCATCTCAAAATGTCCTGAGCTAAGAATTCTAAACACTCGAACTCTAATGGACCACACCACTCAGAATAGTTGTACACCATCAATTTTTATTTAAGAATTCAATCCTCGTCATTCATTTAGATAAGGGCTTTCCCTCTTGTATTCATACTTCATAAAATAATATTTTCATTATAAACCTTAGAAGTTGAATCTTCTTGTGTATGTGGGATAATTTGGAGATACTGAGATCTCTCTTGCAAAGCTCATTCTTTCTCATTCCTTCAGCATTGGCCTGAGCTTCTTCTGCACCATCTAACTTTAGCAAACTATAATTATTCTGCCACAAGACTCTTTACTTCTTCTCTTATGCAAAGGGGCATTATTTTATTTCGTCTGTGCATCTGGTTCGATCCTTGGACCTGTCATAATAGTATACCTTTGAAATTGATAGCAACACTATTTTCAATAATTTTATCCTTGGATTGATTTTGACTGTTGATCCAGTTCCCCAAGAAGCAATACTATTAGGTCTATTGGGCCTTCAACATTGTGTTTCTCCTTCAAACTTCTGGTACCTGATATGCCATTGTATTATCCGAGAAACATGGTTCAATCCTCCCCTGACACATGGATTAATGTGGCTACTTCTGTGGCTCTGTCATGGCTTCTGTATGGCTCCTATCATGGCACTGATGTGGCATCACCACTGACCTACTAGGGAATTGTCCTACTAAGCCCTCAACACTACACCTTCATAATTCTTCTCAATTTGGTTATGGAACATTTTCTTCCATGCTCCATCCATCGTGTTGATGTGGTGGATGAGGTGGTCTCCCTATGCATCTATTGATTGAAATGGCACTGACTTAGCATGGCATGTGGTGCTTGAAATGGGATCAGATCTATCCCACCAAGCTATCAATCCATTGGGCCCTCAAGACATTAATATTGCACTCAATATCCTAATATGAAATATATGATACTTGGTCACCTAGACCACTGGGGTATCAGACTATCGAGCCCCATGCCTATAACACATTGCTTTCACTACGGTCACACGATATCCGATATATGATATCTTAATTGGACCATCGTGCTCATGTGGCTGATGAGGTGGCCTCCACATGGCACATTGTATTCTCTTTGATGAATTTATGATGTTGGAGGATGATGTGGATTTTACATGGCTTAAGCATGTATGTTAATGTGGCATCTAAGATGGCCCTTCAGTGCATCGACCCATTGATACTTCTACATTGCACTTACATTCCATTCTTCCAATATCTAATATGTTGATATCGGATCACTAAGGCATCGATCCACTGCACCCGTGAAAGCTTGTCCATCACACTAACACTATGATCTCCTAGTCTCTGGTATATTTCTCACCACAACATAAAAGTTAACATCACTTGTAGGGTTATGTGACTTTCCCATTTTCATTCAAACTATATGACTTTGGTTTCACCTTATATATTCTTTAAACTTGGTTTTCCTCATGAATGTGGGATATATCAATATGGATTTTTTTCTTGCTATCACTTTCACCTTCAACACATGCTTAGATATTCATTGCATGCATGAACTCTCTTTGCACCCTAAAACTATGATTACTCATTGATGCAGCCACAAAAATCTTCTCCTTCAACTCCTATTCTCCATTTCTTTTCAACCCTATGTAGCCAAATTTATTATAGTTGTCTTATTCTCACATAGTCACTTAGCCTTCAGGCTAAACAAAGAATCATTGCAGAACCTCAACAACGCATAGTCATCTTTGCAATTATGGCATCGCCATTCTTGATTCAAGGTTAACACGCAAGTCCCTTTCAGAATATCAACATCGCATAGAGACATTCATAGTCTCCCCCTATCATTGACATAACTGATAACATTGTGCAACATTGTTTCTAGCAATCTGTCTCCTTTGGAATCAATGACAACAATGTTGTGTAAGAAAACAACACTATGCAACATTATTTCCAAAAAATATTTCCATTGACATCAGTGACAACATTATTTCCAACAATCTCCCCCTTTTTCATTGATGGAAATACTTAGTCATTTCTAATTCTCTCCCATTCTGCAGTTTCTTCTTTTGTAGATGCAATTATTTCTTTCTGCAAGTCTCCCCCTTTCTGTTTTCTCTCCACCTTTGCATTCAATGACAAATGGATTTTCTCCCCCTTTGGTTTCAATGAAAAATGGATTTTCTCCCCCTTTGTCTTTACTCTTTATTCTCTGCTCTATAACTATCACCCTTCTCTATTTATACATCTCCCCCTTACATTGTACTCTTCATTTTCTACTATGCAACCATCAACCTTCTTGTCTTTCTGCAACTCCCCCTGAAGTTGTGCTTCTTCACGAGACTTTCATTACATCCTTTTTATTTATCTTCGGGATCCTTTTAGCAAAACCATATTCATCAATGTCCTTTTGACATAATTAGTCACTTCATACACTCAACTACAAAGGCTTATATTGACATAACATCTTTATTTCTCAACCATTGTTTTCTTCCAATTAATTGGAATGCATAACCAATAGAGTCATATATTTACTTTCAATGATAAATTGTTTATAATTTTGGATCTTTTCTGTCCATTCTATTTTTGTTGTCCATCTACAACTTATCACATCTCAATGTGCTTTGATTCTTCAAGTTGTTGTATGCCTTCATGGCTTCTAAAGGATCTTCCAACTTCTGATTTTAATCATACTAATCCATTTAAGCAAGAAAATCCAACATTATTTCAAGATATAATTATGTGTCAAAGACTATCACATGTACTACAGAGATTCCATAATGATGTACATAAACCCCATCAATCTACAATGTATCTTCTGAAAATTATCAACTACAAGACCCTCCAAAGTTCTTGTTTAAAAGGACATTAAAGGATATTTATATTTACACCATTTTTTTGGTCAAAACATGCACATAAAGTTATTGTAACATTTTTTTTCATGAAGACTCCATCATCCTCCAAAAATTTTGTTTTAAACTTCCTTCATCATTACCACAAAAGTTGTGAGTCAATGTGCTTGCTCAACATTCACTGTGCTTGCTCAACATTCACTGTGATTTGTTGGCCTACAATTCCTACAAGATCATTCCAGATATCTTCAACTCCAATTTTGTTGTCCATCATTCATATCTCAACAAGATGTGATCAATTTCAACTTGTGCTCTCTTCATCTTTCAAACATTGTCTTCTATGTAATGGTGGTATCATGCTTGTAAATGGCAAGCATTTCATTTTCTCTTTAATAGTATATTCCTAGTAGCCTTGCAGAAACTCATTCCAAAATTTGGAGAAAGAGCCTCTTCTCATAATATTCTTGCAATGGTGATGTTGTTAAACTTTTGGAATACTTTGTTGAGTGCTTTATATTCATACTTCATCATCACCTTTGTATAATATTACGTCTTAGGAGCCTTCTTCTTTTTCTCTACTTTTCCAAATGCCACTTTTCATCTCTATTGAAAAAAATTATGGAACTCGCTTTTCCATACCTCCATGGATTTTCCTTAATCTTGTTGGCTTCTTTACTTGGTTGATCAACTTTGGATGCTTGAAGGATCTCTTTTTCATCTTCTTTTGAGATTTTTTGAACTTGTTGTAGTCACTTTCTTCTTTCTTTTATCAACATTCTTCTCCCGTCATTCAGGATTAGTTCCTTTTCCTTCACAACAACTTCATTGTCAACTTCACGGTTTTCTCCTACATGTCCCATCCTTTTCGAAAGTGTCTCCTTATCTTTATAACTATCAGCTTATTTTTCCTATCTTATCAAGTTCTTCTCGAATATATTTTCATGATCTTGATTTATTTCCTTGAACTAATTGACATCAAGAGAAATGACCCCATATCTGCATGAAACCGTTTTCCTGGTCACACCATTCACAAATTTTGGTCCATTGTTTATGTGACTTAAGCATCCATTTTCTACTAGGAGTGTAGTCTACACTAGCATGGATGCATTTTCTTCTTCTTCTTGTTTCCTCTTCCAAAATTTTCTGGTTTATTTATTTTGTTTGGTGATGGTATTTTTTTCTTTGTTTTTTGCATACCAAGCTAATTCACATTCTTCCTTATTTTTATTTTCTTGTTTTCTCTTCCATACCTTTATATATTATTGTCTAGAAAATTTGGTCATGTTTCTTCTACACTCTCGAGCTATGTGCCCATAGTTATTGCATCTGTAACATTCAACTTTATAATGTAGGGGAGAAAATGGGTTGTAGTTCCTATCAAAAATTCCCACTAAAAATTATAGTCTTGTTGTTCTCACGGTTATCCTTGTAATTCTTATGAGATTTGTTAATACTATTTCTCATTTAATCATTTCTTTCACAATATTTGCAATCTACTTCCTTGTGACCAAAATTTTTGCAAGAAAAACAATAACCGGGAAAAATATGATACCTGGTTGTGAGGGATCTTATTGATGGAGAAACTCTTCTAAACACATCCTTATCTTTGACTTAAAAAACAATATTTTGTTGGTTATGATTTCTTTCATTGTTGTTGTCTTCATTGTGATTGGAACCTTTAAGAACATTTGCATAGCTTTAAGGGCTTTCTTCAATTTTATTTTCTGATGACTTGGGGCTTGCATATTCTTCAAGGATCTTCTGATTTCTATCATAACCAAGACCTTTCTTGATGAATGGTGACCTTTTAAGGCCAAGTATATTATCTAATACTTTCATACTCTTTCCAAACTTCAAGCTTCTATTCAAATGATCAGTTGTTTTATCTAGTTCCTTTCTTAAGGAAGCGATTTCAGTCGTTAGCTTCTCACAATTTTCTTCCTTTTTTCTTCCAGCTGACTCCTCACCACTTCTTCTATCTTGTTTTCCTCTTCTAATTGCATCTTGAGGATGATAATTGTCTTTTTTGTTTCTTCAAGGTCATATTCATCCTCTTCATATTTCTACAATTCATTTTCCTACTTTCTATTATTTTCTTTGAGTTTGTCTATTTCTTCTAAGGCACTAATGAGTTCTTCTTCAAGATCCTCTTCCAATTCAATCTTAGGATTTCCTTTTTCTCTTGAATATGTGCTTCCTTTTTCTAATTCATTAGATTGTGATTTTAGGTCCATGAAGAGAGTCTCTTATGTTTCACTGTCACTATTATCAGAAAAATTGTTGTACTCATTGATATGTAGATTCTTCCTTTTTCTGTAGGACTTTTATTTCTTCTTAGTCTTATCATTCTTGTAATTTATGAATCTAGAATAATCCATTTCATTGTTATTTCCAATTTTTAAATAAGGGAATTTAGCTGCAAAGTGTCCTACTTCTTCGCAATTAAAACATTTAAAAAGAGGCTTACCTTTGTTTTTTCCTGATCCTTTCTTGGGCTTCCTATCAAAGTTGGCATCTTCAACATATGATTCATTGTATGAGTTGTCACTTGTTTCATATTCTTCTATCATTGTCCATTTTGAAATTTCTAAGGCTTCTTGCTTTTCATAAATATCTTTTAGCTTTTCCCAAATCTCTTTAGCTAATGTACATTGTCTCACTTTGGATTTTTCTAAATCCAATAAGCCACTCAAAATGGCATTCATGGCCATTACATTGTTTTCACTTTCCTTGTTTGTAGCTACATTTGCTGGTGGAGTTTTTGAGGGTGTATAACCAATGACAACTGATTGCTAGACACCATACCCCAATTCCTGCATATATGTCTTAATTTTTATGCTCCATGATACAAATTTGTTCCATCGAACAAGAGAGATGGAATCCAATCCATGTGTGCTACAGGGATTCATCTTCCAATGGTTAGAATTTTATGAAGGAACATTTCGATGATACCAATTGTTGGCACACTTACTTATATTGAGAGGGAGGGTGAATCAATATAAGATTGTTTTTTTCTTTCCTTACAAAGTTTATCAATTTATTTTTTTATCATCCATAAACATTTAATGGTAAATATACACAACCATATAGTACACAATACACAGAGATTTAACATGGAAACCAAAATGGTATAAAACCATGGAAAGATTTTATTAAAAATACTTTCTCAAGAAACAACTTGTTACAGACACCAGTCTGTTACAAAGTTTACAGGAAGAAAAAACCAATCTCCTTAGTTGAGCACCAACTCAACACTTCCTTAGGATCCAACCTATAGCTACAATATTTGCAGGAACCAACCTACAAGAGACAAAAATATCCTCATCTAAGAACCAACTCAACAAGATATAGGCATCAACCTATTAGAGAGACCAATCTCCTCATACTTTCAACAATAAAAAACAATCTCTTTTCTTCAAGCCTTCACTTGCATAAATTTGTTGCTTTGTCTCTTCTATCATAGCATTCTCCACCATTTTACAAGCTACATGATTTCAGAAGTTCCTTTTGTCCTTGTACCTCTCCATCCATCCTTAGACAATTATATTTCATCCTCTTTCATTACCGAGACTTAGAATTTCAAAGCACATTTACTTATACTAAGAGGGGGGGTGAATCAATATAAGGATAATTTTTTTCTTACAAATTTATCAATGCATTACTTTACTTACTATAGAAGTTGATGATACACATACAACTATACAATCCATAGTACACAGATACGTAACATGGAAACTCAAATGGGAGAAAACCATAAAAAAATTATTTTATAAAATCATGTAGGAATCAACCTATTGTTACAATGTTTGTAGGCACCAACCTACTGTTAAAATGTTTGTAGGCACCAACCTACAAGAGACACCAATACCCTCTTATAAGTTCCAACTTAACTACAATGTTTGTAGTCACCCATCTACAAGAGACACCAATCCCCTTGGCTAAGCACCAACTCATCTCTCCCTGTAGGCACCCACCTGCAGGAGATGTCAATATCCTAAAAATCTCAACAATACAAATTTATATCCTTACTTCAATACTTCACTTGCACAAGTCATTTTCTCTGTATCTGTTGTCACAAATCTCTCCACTAGTTCAAAATCTGCATAATTTTAGAAGTTCCTTGGACTTTTCACCTCTCCATCCATCCTTAGATAATTATATTTCATCCTCTTTCATTCTTAGGACCCTGACTCTTAGAGCCTCTACTTCTCTTCTACTTGCACCTTTCTTACTCTTTTTGAATTCTTCCACTCTTGGTTCTGCAATCTCATAACTTCTCATCCTCTCACATCCTTGGACCTTAGAGGTTCTCACTTTTTCTTCACACAATCTACGCCCACTTCTTCTTCTCTCTCACACACCCATCAAAATTATTTGGGCATATTTATTTACACACTTTGTGCTTCCACATATTTTTCCACATACTTGAAATAATTGAGCTTGTTACCCCCCTCAAGCTAGTGGAAACTAAGGATATCATGTATTTAGGCCCAAAGGTATAATACATGGAGTGTCGAGAGCCATATTGACTAGCAGAGCCCTGCAGGGTCCCTCTTATCTTGACTTGCACCATTGGTCATCACTAGCAACAGAGTAGCATCTATCACACTGACCTGGCCCCAGAGGAAATCATGTATTTATTCATGAGGTAATAAGTACAATTTCATGGTAAGTGTCACTTTAATAATTGAAGCATTTGAATTTGTTGCAAAGAATCCTTTCTTGATTACAAAATGTTTTTTTGGAAATTATACCCTTTACCTTATTTAACCTTGGTGGGTCTCGTCATGTCCTAGTAAGTGGTCACCCTTGGGAATGGGTTTCTACTGGGGGGTTCCTTGAAGATTCATTGTACCATTCCCAATCATACTTATGAATATCCATACTTCTTCCATTTTTTCTCCTCATCTTTTGGGTTTTCGGGCTTATTGACCCAAGAAGGGCATGTACCTCATTTCATGGAAAGAAGGGGTCATTAGGCTAAGAGGTGCCCTAGAAAAAACCACCATGCAACAAAATATCTCCCTGGTATCCCAAGAGAAATGAAACACCTCTCTAAAAATCGAGGTACCCATAAAATAAAATAAAACTAATTAATTAATGTCGATTTTCAAGGTAGAGTGTTTCTGGGCTATGCATTTCCTTTTTATTGCCCCTTATTTTCTTCAACTTGGAAACACATGAAAAATAAATGGATAATAAATGGATTGAAAAATATTCTTAAAACAAAAAAGAAGGAAAAGGATGTGGCTAGCCCTCAACAAAGGCATCCATAAATGAGGCAATACGAGCCCTTGTATGTCATGAAACCCAATACCCAAAAGTCTTACCCCACTCCTCCTCATACTCACACATGACGTAGATATATTTCCCTTAGGAAAAACCTTTGACTTGGGGATTGCTTGACCCAGTAGGATTCCTTGACACCCCTACCACACCTAAATTTGAAAAATTGTATAAGGTCTTTGAGTATTTGTTTAGTTTGAATGGGGGGGTTGATGCACATGTTTGGGTGCTTTCATTATTAGTTGTGGCTTACCTGGCATGATTCTTGTGACTTATGGACCCTTGGAGGGCACATATTTTTGTCTTTGATGGACCTTTCCCAGTGGACAGGTATTCATGAGGAGATGATTGTCTTCAGACCTTCATGGGGGCTTTGGAGACCAAGGATGGGTGATAGACCCCATGTCTGGGGCAGGCTTGTGATCACCATTTACACATTGAAGAAGGAGGTCATTTCCTTTGGATGCACTTTGGCATGGCTAGTAGATGAGATTCTACCTCTTTCCACCTACATGTTACCCTTTGGAGGCCTGGACGTCACCCCACTAGCCCATGACATCACTTAGGGCTTGATAGTTTGATAGAGGAGGGTTTGACATGATGTATGGCCTTTAGAGGCCTAGTGTTGCACTTATCCACCTCAAAGTTCCATTTTGGGAACCAACGTCACCCTAAAAGGTGATGATGTCACCCTTTAGGGTTTTATTTTGTGGAAAATAAATTAAATTTTGTAAAATTAGAGGATGATTGAGGAGGTTGGCCTCTTGTAATTTTGTGTTGATAAATTAGGTCAAGAGGCTCCATATAATTAAGCCTCTTGAAATTTCATTTTTATCATAACTCTTCCTCAGAAAAGAGGATTGGATCTGAAATTTCCACCCTATTTGTAACATTGGTTGATTTTACTAGTGGGCTATCTCTTGGAGGACTTTCTTTGGATGTCTCTTGGCTTGTTTTGGTGGAACATTTATGCAACTAGGGTTTTATGCTTGATTATTCTTGGTGAAGTGAGTAAAATATGCAATTTAATTTCATGCATTGAATGGTTATGGTAAATTTTCCTTGTTCATATTGAATATTGTGATATTGCTTGTCTAAAACCCTAGGAGAGGAGAATAAGGTCTTTCCTCCTCTCTCTAGATCTTTCCACCCTTTACATTGTCAAGAAAATATTTTCCATATTAAGCTCATAGATCCCTGAAGTGATAGAACTTTAGGAGGTTGGTCCTAGAGGCTTGTAGAAAAATATGTTTCAAGAATTTAAGGAGAGAATAATTCGCTAGAGCCCAAAAGTTCTTGCTCTCTAGCAAATTCATCTCTAGAGGAATGAAGTTTGAGGCCCTAAGGTGATATATCCTCAAACTTCATCTCATTGTCCTTAGATAGTATTATAATCATTATTTATCCAAGTTATATTGTTGTTGTAAATGACTCCATAGCCCAAAAAAAAACTAGTTTACTTGCTCTCTTGTGAAGGAATTGATCAAACAAATCTCAAACTCTATTGTCTAAAGCTTATACTAACTTTATCTAACCTTAACATAGCCCAAACCACTAATTTAGTTTCTATTGTTGAAAATATTTTCTACATCCATCCTAACTGTTGTAATTTTCTACATAACTCACTCTAATTGCTAGCTAACATACTAAAACATTGCTTGTGATAAGTTCTGCTTAATCTATTGGATAAATGCTAAATTTCTACTGTTTTTTTGTTGCAATTTTGAGTTGAATTTCTTGTGGCTATTAAAAAATATTATTGGTTGTTATAAACCATCTTGATACAATTTTACTTCATCCATTATATATTTATGTTGTTTATTTTTTGTTTAGGTGTTTCATCGTATTGGTACTTGGAAATTGTTACATGTGTGTGTGTCTGTGTGTGTGTATTTTTCTTGTTCTGGGTGGGTACAAAAAACTCTTCCTTTGCCTCAATTTCATAGATATAGACCCTTTGACTTAGGTGACCTATGAGAGGGTGCTCTGAGTTTGACCATACCCTTGCTATCTAATCCCTTGAGGTTACTGGGGGTGCCTCCCCTAGGTTGGAACTCTTCCATCCATAAAATGTGGGGATTTCCTACTAAGGTTATAGTGGTGGGTTATCTTGTAATTACGCTAATTTGATTCACTTGTATTGGGATTGGACAAGTACAAATTGTGCGATAATAAAGTTTATGGGGTTAGATATAACTTAATTTGGATATCTTGCAAATGATCCTTTGAACTGGGTCCTGATATCCTCTAATTTATCACATTATCCTTTCTTTGTTCACATTACAAAACTTGACACTCAATAATCGTCTGATTTGAATATTGATTTGATCTCAACCGTTGATCTGTTCAAAGTCCACCAAAACACACAACATAGACTTCATCACTCAACAGTCATCCGGTATTCTCGGATTTAATCTTGATCATTGATCTGTTTCCACATTCCTCGGATTTTGGGACCATTTGTATATCGGGCTACTGGGCCTCGAGATTTTAATTGTACACCCACAACTCTTAGTCTCAATCTAGTATTCCATTGGGTTATCAACCCACTAGCCTCACCAACCCACCGAGTCCTAAGAATCAACACTAAACTAATCAAAATCTGATCCATGTGGATATTAGTGGCCACCCACCTTTTCCAACTGGCTCAAAACAGTTTTATGGCAATTTTGGTAATTTACTATTTTTAGCAGTTTTTAACTTTCAGGGCCATTTTGAGGGCCTAAATTAAGGTTTTTTTGGATATATCTTCTCAATTATATCCAAAGGCTATAATTTTTGCCCCTAAATGAATCTCCTCGATGATACCTTTCCAACAAGCTATCGTGCGCCCCAAATGGAGATCGTATGCCAAAGTTATGCCCCCGGGAAGTTGATACACCAAACTACCCAAAACAAGGTCCACAAAAGTATTGACTTTTCATCTTCCGGGGTTAGGGTTTTGGATTTTATTTATGATAAAAAGGCATTTGGAGCCTCATTGTAAAATCGTATCCTTACGAATGTGAGTAGCGTACACATCTCTTCTCAGAAATAAGTTGCCACCATTCTAGCGAGTCTTTCACTCTGTATTTTTACAGTCTTTGTACATTTTCGCTCATTAATAGAAAATTGTGTATTAATGTATCTCTGTGTTTATGGTTTCATCTCTGATACATTTATATTATTGGATATCTGATATATCTCTTTACATTTCTTTATTATATCTTTTCTCTCATTTCGTGCCGAAAATAATCTGGATTATTTTCCACGTCAAATCCACATCAATGCCACGTGCTAATACCGAGTCAACATCCTGAAGAGGACCGGATGAAAACAAAACGTGGCATTTATTTGTATTTGACATGGCATCGATCACTAGCACATCATGACTTCAATGGTGTATTGATGTTCCACTCTTTTGATATTTGATACACTGATAATGGACCATTGGGGCATCGTGCCACCAAGGTATCATCCCACTAGGCCACCAAGACATTACCACTATGCTTTCACTCCATTCTTCTGATCTGGTACAAAATCTTGTCATCCATGTTTCAACCACTGGGTATATTGACCTATTGTTCCATCGAGCAACAAAGAACTTCAGACATGCAAATACAATATTTTATATATGATCCTCTAATATTCGATATGGTGGACCCCACTACTAGGGCACCACACCACCAAGCCCTTGGAACCTTATCACTGCAATTCACCCAATATTTTTATCTAGTATGTTGGTTCCCACGATATAAAAGTTAACTCTTCATGCATGGTTATGTAGCTCACCATTCACATTCAAACTATGTGCTTTCATTTTTTCATTATAAACCCATTGGATTTAATTTCCTTTGTGCGTGTGGGATTTGGTTTTTTTTATGTTATTTATTCAATCGGTTCAACTGGTCCATCAAGGCCTTCATTTCTCAAGTATTTATCATATGATTGAGATTTTTTTGTGCCTTTATACTTCATATCTATGGTTCAGCGACCTCCTTGATCTTTCCCCTCAATTCTTCTTCAATAGGATTGCATCCTCTTTCTTTCATTTCTCATTTTCTCTTCAAACCTACTATTTCACTCACAATCATCTCATTGTTATGGCATTTCCATTCAAGGTAAACACATAATTCTCTTGCATAAGGTCAATGACACATAGATATATTCATACTATCCCCCTGTCTCTGACACCTATGGAACTCACGATTGTCACAATCCTATCTACCTTTGACATCAATGACAACAATTTTCCAACAAACTCCCCATTTTTCATTGATGGAAACACTTAGTCAATATGAAACTTCTTTAGTCTAGTGCAACCATAGATCTCACTTTTACTCTCACTTCCATATATTTTTTCTGAAAATCTCCCCCTTTCTCTATACTCTCCCCTTTTACATTTTACCTTTTTTCTCTACTCTGCAACCAAAACCCATCTCTCTTTTTGGATATCCCCCTAAGCTTGTGCTTCTTATCTAATGATTCGATGATTGGATGGCATCAGTACCACCCCCAATTTCTATCTAATATACCTGAATATTTCTCTAGGAAGAGGCTTTGTAAATATATCATAAACATGTTCCTTTGGGCCAATAAATTCCATCTTGACATTTTGTTATGTGACTTTCTATTTTAAGAAGTGATATTTGATTGGAATTTTTTTGTCTTTGAATGCATGACTAGATTTTTTGAAATGTTTGTTGCATTGGTATTTTCACATAGAATTGACATGGGCAAATCATACTCTAACTTAATATCCTTAATGATTGCTTCATCTAGAGCACTTGTGTGCAACATGATTTTGTTGCAATTTATTATGCTTCTACTATGGATAAAGAGATTGAGGATTGATTTTTGTTGAACCAATATACTAGAATGTTTCCCTGAAACAATGCTCCACCATTGGTGATTTTTCTGTCATCCACATTTCCTGCCCAGTCTGCATCTTTGTAAGTGGTCAGAGAAAATTCCTTTCCTATGGGATACCATAAACCAAAGTCCAACTTTCCTTTCAGATATATGAAAATTCTTTTTACTTCCTACACATGTGTTTCCTTTGGTGCATCTTGAACCCTTCCAACTAACCCTACTGCATGCATAATATCTAGTCTTGAAGTTGTCACATATAGAAGGATGCCTATCATTGATAGGTACAAAGTTTGATTTTCTTGCTTTGATTCATCTTCTTTACTTAGCTTACAACCAGTGACCATGGGTGTGTTGACAGATTTATAGTCTTCCATTTCAAAGTTCTTCAACATATATTTGATATATTTGGTCTGATAAATGAATATGCCTTTGTTGGTTTGAGTAACCTGTAGTCCTAGAAAGAATGACAATTAGCCAAGCATGGACATCTTAAATTATTTTCTCATGAAAAAATTTGGCTAATTTGATCAACATTACTTCCAAAAATTATATCATCCACATATACTACAATAATTAACATATCTTCATGACTTGTTTTTATATAGATATTGTTATTTGTTGTTCCTCTTCTAAAACCTTGTTGTTGTAAGTAATTATCAAGTCTTGAATACCATGCTCTGTGATGCAGGAGCATCGCCAACATCAAGCGAGCGTGGGACAAACGCCGACGTATTTTGGCACATGATAAATTGTTTGAAATGTTTTGAAGTTCAATACGCCAAACGTAAATGAAACAATTAAGAAAGGGAGTACTTGTAGATTGTAATCAAACCTTGAGTGTCCTGCTCTCATCTAAAGGACTAAGAGGTATTTATGCTAGTAAATGTAAGTAGGTAGCTTTGAATTCTTAGATTAGGCAGTTTTAGGAGCCGAAGGGAAAATGGATATAGACACCCTCACTTGTATCGTTGTAACATTATTAGCCACATAATCAATCAAGAGAGCATAGAGAAGAAGAAGCAGAGAGTTGTGTAGAAAAACCCATGTATAGAAGTTCTGAATTAATACAAAGATCTTTAGTTCAGACTCATGGTGTCCAATTGCTTTCTGTGTTGTACATGTTGATAGAGATGTGATTGTTTTACTCTTTCTGGTATACATTTGTTTTTATGTCAAGTATGTATGATTTCATGTTAAGCATTCGAAGTCTAAGAGAGTAAAGAATGAGTTTCAATTGTTTCTCTATCTGAGCAAGAGTTTTCCTGCAAGGAGTGCAGTGAAATTGTCCACAAGGTGTGCGTTGACAGAAGTCAGAGTTTGTCTCTAAAATCTCAGGAGGGATAGCATTGTTCTCATTCTTGCAGAAGTGCAAGTTTAGCATAGGAGTCATGCAAGGAGTGCGCAGGCTCAGTGAAGTCTCAGTGCTTGCAGCCTGAGGAAACTGTTGAAAGACTATTGTCACAGGGAGTGCACAAAGTCTGAGAATTCAAATACTTGGAGTGTATTTGAAGAAGTGTCGCAAGGAGTGCGCACAAGAATTTTCCCCAGAGGACTTGAGGATTTTTCAATCAAGCTCAGGAGGGATAGGATCTTCGAAGTTGTCGAAGAAAATCTTAGGAGGTTTAGTACCTTGAAGTGTTCAAAGGGGAGGCATTGAAAAGTTACTTGTAGGCAGATAAGTTCCAGCGAAGGAATACCATGTTCTCTTCGCAGGAATCGTATGGGAAGAATTTGACGGTCGAAATTCTCCATGCATAATTCACGAAGTTCTGAGAGCCGTCGGATCATGTAGAGGAGCAGGCGAGTTACGGTTTAAAACCTTTACACCAAGATTCACGAGGTTGCGAAAGGCAAAGTCGCGAAGCCATGAAAGAATCTAAGTCGTCTATTAGAAGGAGGACATGTGTCACGAGATCACCCATATCGGGGATTCGCACATCGGAGGTCAAAAAGAGGAGTCCTTCAACTTCACGAGTGGTGAAGCCATGAGAGAATCACAGCCGCCCATCGGAGGGGGACAGGTGGCAGAGATCAAGGGATCTCACGAACTCAAAGGTTCACAAAGTGAGAGCCCAAAGATTGGGTGCTCCAAGATTGCGAGGAGCGAGGATAGTCGAAGGATCCAAGTCAAGTGAGGATCATTGGATCAGAGTCTCACCACGCCTATCGCACATTCGGAGGTTTGAAGGTGCAGAAGAACCTGACAACACAGAGTGGACAGGTGGCATACTTTTCGACATGGAGGTCAAACCTTTGTTGACCATTTCGGGGTTTCGTGAGTCGGAGAACTAAGAGAATAGCATCAAGATTCGCGAAGTCGTGAAGTCTGAGAAACTCCAAAAAGGTGGGAAGTTCCATTGTGGGACCCGCATTGACGACGTGTCAGAATTTTGGCAATTTGGGATATCGGAGGATAAGAGGTCAAGACTATTGTCCCGAAAGTCCCAAAGTCGCGAGTTGCGATAAGGGGTAGTGAGGAGTTTAGTATCTCGACACTTCGGGTGTTGGGATACAAAGGAGGTAGCGCTTCGGAAAGAGAATTTGTGAAGTGTCGAAGTTGGGTATAAGAGACACATGGGAGAACCACAAGGTGGGCCCGAGAAATAGACAGACGGACACACGTCACCTATTGGAATGAGTCAACACTCCGTTGGCTTCTCACATCTCGGGGATTCATGAGATAAGAGCACAAGAGTTCAACCTTTGAACTCGTGAAGCGGAAAATAGCGAAAGGTGCTAGTGCATAGCCTAGCCAGTGGTCACGCAAGGAGGGCGCTGACGAAAGAACAATTATACCCATTTTGCGATCTTGGGTATTGTGAGATTGGAGAGGAAGAGTCGGGAGTCATGACTCGTGAACTCGCGAGATTGCAAGCTACAAAAAAGGACCTGTGGATCGATAAATTCCAGATTCCTGTAGGAAATCGAAAGGAGTCGCTTCAGCTCAAGGGGATAGAGAACGATCCTATGAGCAGATCTCGGTTCGAAGGTCGATAGGTCTGCGTCAAGTTTGGTATCATAGCTTGAATTTTTTTGTATACTTCAGACAGGGAAAGCGAGAAAGGAATCTCATCCATGTCGCCGAGAAGAAGAGACAGACAAACACCCGATCCGCCAAAGGATAGGGAGACATCAAGAGAAAGAGGTAGGCAGGTGCCAAATCCATCCATGGAAAGAGATATACATGACCTACGCACCAAAGTCATGTACATGGAAATAAAACAGAGGCGCACAACTGGTGTTGGAGATGTCAGTGATTCCAAAAGTGAAAATGAAGCTGGACATGAAGGAGAAGAAGTTGCAACAGAAGATGCAACAAATGAACGCATGATTAGGGTTGTTGCAAGAATGGGTGCTAGAGTAAAAATGGACATTCCAGTATATGAAGGAAACCTAGATGATGAAGATCTTCTAGACTGGATTAGAGCTCTGGACACATATTTTGACTATGAATATGTTGAGGAAGATAAAAAGGTCAAACATGCTATCACAATATTGAAAGGACATGAGCCCAAAGGGGTTGGATCTAATGGTGGAAAGCGAGGAGTTTTTCACCGTTGGGCAAGGTTCAATTCTCGTGAGGGCTTTACCTGGAGCCATGGGGACACCTTGAGGTAGTGGTCAAACGTGTGGTTTCACCCATAGATACTATAATAAATGGTATCGTGACCCGTTCACACATAAGTGGATCAAAGCCCACCCCCATGTCCTTTAACTTTTTCAGTCCCCGAGGTGTAGGACAGTCGGTGACGGAGTGTGTTGTTAAGCCACTCCGTGATGTTAAAGTCACCGGTTCGAAACCTGCGGGGACAAAAAATCCAACCATGTTAAGGGTTGGTGTGGCTCAGGCCGGGTGCGATCCCCGGGTGATTTTGACGGCTTAGATGCCCCTGAGTCGCGGTTTCTCAGCCACAGGTTAATCGCAGGTCCTGCACAAATTAACAAGCAAAAAAAAAAATATTGAAAGGACATGCAACATTGTGATGGGATGAACTACAAGCTGACAGATGCTACAAGGGAAAGCAGAAGATCAAGAGTTGGGATAGGATGATCTCAAAGATGAAGGCAAAATTCATTCCCAGGGATTTCCAAATTACTCTGTTTCGGAGAATGCAAAATTTGAGACAGAATCTAATGACAGTGAAGGAGTACACTGAAGAATTCTACAGGCTGAACATCAGGGCAGGTCATCGCAAAAGCGATGATGAAAAAGTTTCCAGGTATATGAATGGTCTGAGATATGACATTCAGGATGAGATGAGCATGATGGCCATCCGAACGGTGGAAGATGCTTATCGTATGGCTCTAAAAGATGAAGAGAAGTTGAGCCAAAAACAAGCTCAAAGAGGCCGAGGTAGAAGTTAGCCCAGAGGCAAATCAATTGCCCAGGATAGAAACCAGAAACCAAAAGAAGACTGGAAGAAACCTCAGACTCAGACTGAGAGAGGTGGAAGTTCATAGAGAGGGCAGTATACCGAACAGAAAGGTCAATATGCTGATGGAAACATTTTTCCTTGTACTAGAGGTAGAGGAAGAGTAAGAGGTGGAGTGGTGAAATGCTTCACATGTAGAAAGGTTGGACACAATTCTTATGAATGTCCATATAAGAAGAAAGAAGGTGGTGAAACTCACATTGCCAAAGCATGGAGGAAGAATGTTGAGGCAGAAGATGTTGAAGGTGGAAGATCGCTTATGATGCGAAAAGTTCTCTTAACGCCAGAGAAGGAGGTGGAGAGTTCGTTCCAAAGGAACAGACTTTTTTGGACCGCTTGCAAGACCAAATATTGGGCATACAAAGTCATCGTGGACAGTGGTAGCACAGATAATCTTGTTTCTACAGAGATGGTAGAAAAGCTAGAGCTGGAGACTATTGAACATCCAAGTCCATATAGAGTTTTGTGGTTACAAAAAGGACATTAGGTAAATGTCACTAAACAATGTTTAGTAGAATTTAAAATAGGAGGGTATAAAGATGAAATACTCTATGATGTTATTCCTATGGATGTTTTTCATCTATTGCTGGGTAGACCTGGAAATATGATATAAATGTGATTCATGATGGGAGGAAGAACACATACACCCTAGAGAAGAATGGGAGAACTCACATGTTGCTTCCAATCAAATATAAAGAGGTGAAACCTAAAGTAAGCAACACTGTACTTCTCATGAGTGGGAAGGAACTTCTTACAGAGGTTAAGAAGAAGGAGGAACCACAATTCATTGTGGTCAGGAATCCTAAAATTGTTTTAACTAGTACAAGGGTAGATGATTTACCAGAAGAGGTTCAGAAGCTGCTGGAAGAATTTGTTGACATAGTAGTGGATGAACTACCTCATTCGTTGCCACCGATCAAAAGTGTAAGTCATCACATTGACCTCATACCTGGAGCTAGTTTACCAAACAAAGCAACATACAGATTGACGCCGTAGGAGAATGAAGAGGTCAAGAGACAAGTCCAGGACTTAATGGACAAGGGGTTGGTTAGAGAAAGCTTGAGTCGGTGTACTGTTCCAACAGTGCTCAGTCCAAAGAAAGATGGAGGCTGGAGAATGTGTATTGACTCAAGAGAAATCAACAAGATAACCATCAGGTACAGATTTCCATTGCCAAGAATGGATGATTTGATGGATTGATTGAGTGGGGCCAATTTTTTTTCAAAGATTGATTTGAAAAGTGGATATCATCAGATTCGTATGAGGGAAGGTGATGAATGGAAGACAACATTCAAGACCAATGAAGGGTTGTATGAATGTCTTGTCATGGCATTTGGTTTAACAAATGCACCAAGTACCTTCATGAGATTGATGAATGAAGTCCTGAAGGATTTCATCGGAAAATTTGTCATTGTGTATCTTGATGACATACTAATTTTCAGTAAAACAGAGGCAGAGCATTTGAAACATTTGGCTACAGTGATGAAGAGGCTACAACAAGATAAGCTACTGATAAATATGAAGAAATCCTCATTGATGAAGATATAGCTCATTTATTTGGGTTTTGTTATTTCTGCAGATAAGTTGAGGATGGATCTAGATAAGGTGGAGGTAATTAAGAATTGGCCATCACCGAAGAGTATATTTGAGGTGAGAAGTTTTCATGGATTAGCTAGTTTCTAAAGGAAGTTAATAAGGAATTTCAGTGGAATTAGTGCACCAATGATGGACACAATGAAGAAAAGACATAAATCATTTCACTGGATAGAAGAGGCTAAGAAAAGTTTTAATTTGTTGAAAAGGAAAATAACAGAACAACCAATTCTGGTGTTACCTGATTTCAAAAAGACATTTCAAGTAAAATGTGATGCAAGTGGATTTGCAATAGGGGCAGTCTTGAGTCAAGAAGACGGGATGATAGCATACTTCAGCGAGAAGTTGAATGAAACGAAAGTGAAATACTCCACATATGACAAGGAGTTCTATGCCATTATTTAGGCGTTGAAGAAGTGGAGACACTACTTGATTCCTAAGGAGTTTGTCTTGTACAGTGACAATCATGCTTTGCAATTTGTGACTCAACAGGAGAAGTTGAATCAAAGACATGTTAAATGGGTTGAATACATGTAGAACTTTACTTTTGTAATTAAGCATATTTCTGGAACTGCTAACAAAGTTGTTGATGCTTTGAGTAGGAAATGTTTGTTGTTTCAAGAGTTAAGAGTCAAAACACTGGGTTTTGATGATCTCAGGGACATGTACAGAGATGATACAAATTTTAAGGAGGCGTATGAAGCAGCTGAGAATCCAATTCTCAGGGATAGAAACCAATGGATAGAATACATGATCCAAGAAGGATTAGTGTTTAAGGGTAATCAACTTTGTATTCCAAAATGCTCCATGAGGTAGAATTTGTTGAAGGAGAAACACAGTGGAGGATTGACCGGACATTTTGGTCATGACAAGACGTTCTCAAAATTAAATGAGTCATATTTTTTGCCAGGAATGAGAGAAGACATCAAAATATTCGTGGACAGATGTAGAATTTGTCAGCATTCAAAAGGGAAGAGGCATAATGCAGGCTTTTATCAACCGTTACACATACTTGACAGGCCGTGGGATGCAGTCAGCATGGACTTCATATTGGGGTTGTCGAGAACACAAAGAGGGTTTGACTCGATCTTTGTAGTGGTAGACAAATTTTATAAGATGGCACACTTCATACCGTGTCAGAAAACCAGTGACGCAACTCACATTGCGAGTCTGTTTTTCAAAGAGGTCATTCGACTTCACGGCTTACCAAGGAGCATAGTTTCGGATCAAGACACCAAGTTTGTGGGACACTTTTGGAGAACCTTATGGAAAAATCTAGGAATGGACTTGTCATTCAGTTCATCTTATCATCCTCAAACGGATGGACAGACAGAAGTTGTGAATAGAAGTTTGGGAGACTTGCTGAGGAGCTTGGTGACAGAACACCACAGTCAGTGGGACAATATTCTGCCACAGGTAGAATTTGCATATAACGACTCACTAAACAGAAGAACAGGGAAGAGTCCATTCCAAATTGTTTATGGGATGCAGCCAAGAGGATTTTTGGAATTGAGAGATTTAGAACAGAATGCAACTAGGAGTTCTAGTGTAGAGGATTTCGTAGTGGCGATGAAGGAACTTCATAGTCAGGTGAAGCAGCGATTGCAAAACTCAAGCCAAGAGTATAAGCGTAGAGTAGATCAACACAGGAGACAACTTCAATTTGAGGTTGGTGATTTGATTCTGGCACATCTGAGAAAAGAAAGGTTCTCGAAGGGGACATATAACAAACTGAAGATGAAGAAGATCGGACCATGTAAGGTCTTGAAGAAATTTGAGGAAAATTCTTATGAGATTGAATTACCCGATGGGATCGGAATTTCTCTGATATTCAATGTCTCAGATTTGTACCCATACAAAGCTGAGGAAGCAGGAACAAGTGATGAACAACCAGAGGTTCAGTGGACTAAACATATGTCAGTTGTAAAGAAGCCACAGATGGAAAGCATACTAGACAAAAGAGTTAGCAAAAGGACCAGAAGAAAGGAATATTTTGAATACTTGGTCAAGTGGAAGGGACATCCAATTGAAGATGATAGTTGGGATAATGAAGAAGAGATCCAGAAGCATGGAAATACCATGTGAGATCTCATGGACAAGAGCCCATGAAAATTTTCAAGCGAGGGAGTATGATGCAGGAGCATCGCCAACATCAAGCGAGCATGGGACAAACGCCGACTCATTTTGGCACATGATAAATTGTTTGAAATGTTTTGAAGTTCGATACGCCAAACATAAATGAAACAATTAAGAAAGGGCATACTTGTAGATTGTAATCAAACCTTGAGCATCCCACTCTCGTCTGAAGGACTAAGAGGCATTTATGCTAGTAAATGTAATTAGGTAGCTTTGAATTCTTAGATTAGATAGTTTTAGGAGCTGGAGGGAAAACGGATATAGACACCCTCACTTGTATCATTGTAACATTATTAGCCACATAATCAATCAAGAGAGCATAGAGAAGAAGAAGCAGAGAGCTGTGTAGAAAAACCCATGTACAGAAATGTTGGATTAATACAAAGATATTTAGTTCATACTTATGGTGTCCAATTGCTTTCTTTGTTGTACATGTTGATCAAGATATGATTGTTTTACTCTTTATGATATACATTTTCTTTTATGCCATGTATTTATGATTTTGTGTTAAGCATTCGAAGTCTGAGAGAGTAAAGAATGAGTTTCAATTGTTTCTCTATCTGAGCAAGAGTTTTCCTAGAAGGAGTGTAGTGAAATTGTCTGCAAGGTGTGCGTTGACAGAAGTCAGAGTTCGTCTTTGAAAGCTCAGGAGGGATAGCATTGTTCTCATTCTAGTAGAAGTGCAAGTTAAGCACAGGAGCCGTGCAAGGAGTGTGCAGGCCTAGTGAAGTCTCAGTGCTTGCAGCCTGAGGAAACTGTTCAAAGACTAATGTCATAGGGAGTGCATAGAGTCTGAGAATTCAAATACTTGGAGTGTATTTGAAGAAGTGCCGCAAGGAATGCGCACAAAAATTTTCCCCAAAGGACTTGAGGATTTTTCAATCAAGCTCAGGAGGGATAGGATCTTCGAAGCTATCGAAGAAAATCTCAGGAGGTTTAGTACCTTGAAGCATTCAAAGGGGAGTCGTTGCAAAGTTACTTGCAGGCAGATAAGTTCTAGTGAAGGAATATTGTGTTCTCTTCGCAGGAATCGTCAAGGAGGAATTTGACGGTCGGAATTCTTCGTGGAGAATTTGTGAAGTTCTGAGAGCTGTCGGATCATGCAGAGGAGCAGGGGAGTTACGGTTTAAAACCTTTACACCAATATTCGCGAGGTTGTGAAAGGAGAATTCGCAAAAGAATCTAAGTCATCTGTTAGAAGGAGGACACGTGTCACGAGATCACCCGTATAGGGGATTCGAACATCGGAGGTCAAAAAGAGGAGTCCTTCAACTTTGCGAGTGGCGAAGCTGCGAGAGAATCACAGTTGTCCATCAGAGGGGAACAGGTGGCAGAGATCAAGGGATCTCGCGAACTCAGAGGTTCAAAAAGTGAGAGCCCAAAGATTGGGTGCTCCAAGTTCGCAAGTGGCGAAATCGCAAGGAGCGAGGACAATCATAGGATCCAGGTCAACTGAGGACCGTTGGATCAGAGTCTCACTGCACCTATCGCACATTCAAAGGTTTTAAGGTGTAGAAGAACTTGACAGCACAGAGTGGACAGGTGGCATACTTGTCGACACAGAGGTCAAACCTTTGTTGACCATTTCGGGGTTTCGTGAGTCAGAAAACCGAGAGCATAGCATTAAGATTCATGAAGTCGTGAAGTCTGAGAAACTCCAAAAATGTGGGAAGTTCCATCATGGGACCCATGTTGACGACGTGTCAGAATTTCATCATTTCGACATATCGGAGGATAAGAGGTCGAGACTATTGTCTCGAAAGTCCCGAAGTCACGAGTTGCGATAAGGGGTAGCAAGGAGTTCGGGATCTCGACACTTCGGGTGTCGAGATACAAAGGAGGTAGTGCTTAGAAAAGCGAAGTCATGAAGTGTTGAAGTTGGGTATAAGAGACATGTGACAGAACCACAAGGTGGGCCTGGGAAATAGACAGATGGACACACATCACCTATTGGAATGAGTCAACACTCTGCCGACTTCTTGCATCTCGGGGATTCGTGAGATAAGAGCACAAGAGTTCAACCTTTGAACTCGTGAAGCGGCGAATAGAGAAAGGTGCTAGTGCTTAGCCTAGCCGGTGGTTGCGTAAGGAGGGCACTGACAAAAGAAGAGCTATACCCATTTCGCAATCTGGGGTATCATGAGATTGGAGAGGAAGAGTTGGGAGTCACGACTCATGAACTCGCAAGATTGCGTGCTGCGAAAAAGGACCTGTGGATCGATAAATTGCATATTCCAGTAGGAAATCGAAAGGAGCCGCTTCGGCTCGAGGGGATAGAGAATGATCCTGTGAGCGGATCTCGGTCCGAGGGCTGATAGGTCTGTGTCACTCTGGGAGATTGCTTTCACCCATAATTTTTTTTGTTTATTATACAAACATAATCTTAATTCTCTATTAGTATGAATTCTTCAGGATGTTCAAATTACACATCTTCCTCTAAATCTCCATTCAAGAATGTTGACTTGACATCCATCTGATAAACCTTAAAAGTCTTGAATCTTGCAAATGCTAAAAACATTCTAACAGATTCTAGTCTTGCAACAAGAGAAAAGTTTTCTTCAAAGTCAACACCTTATACTTGAGAATACCCTTTACATACCATTGTTTATTTATTTTTTACTACTTTTCCATATCTATTTAACTTATTTCTGAATACCCATTTTGTACCAATCACATTTTTGTCTTTGGGTCTTGGGGCAAGTTCCCATATTTGATTTTTCTCAATATAGTTTATCTCTTCTTCCATAGAATTTACTCAATGTTTATTGTTATTGGCCTCTACAAAACATTTAGAATCTATTTTGGACAGTGAGGAGATATTTATTTATTCAACAGTACTTGCCAATTTTCTTCTAGTCCATGTCTTGTCATTTTTATCACCAAGAATTTAGTTTTCTGGATGATTTTTCTACACAAACCTTGATGGTGTTTGTGTATCTTGGCATTCTATCTCTTCCTCTTCTTCATCTTCCTCTTCTTATTCTTCTTCTTCATTTTCTTGTTCTTTTTCTTCTTCTTCTTCTTCTTCTTCTTCTTTTTCTTGTTCGTTTTCTTCATATCCTTCTTCTTCTTCATTGTAAATTGTTTATTCTTCTTCCAGCTGGATCTTTTGTGGTATTTCTTCATCTATTATGACATTTATGATTTCAACAATCTTCTGCAATATTTTTTTATAACATCTATATGTTTTTCTTCTTGATGAATAACCATGAAAAATTCCTTCATCTATTCTTGAGTCAAACTTGCTTAGATCCTCATCATCGTGTTTGATGTAACACTTTCTTCCAAATATTTTGAAGTGTTTGACAGATGTTGTTCGACCTTTTCATTATTCATAGGGTGTCTTATCACTGTTGACTCTAAATTTCCCTTTGTTTAGAATGTAGACAACAATGTAAACTACTTCCCTCCAAAATCTATCTAATAATTTTTCTTCATTCAACATCATCCTGACGATCTCCTGTACATGTCTATTTTTCCTTTCAACTACTCCATTTTGTTGAGGATTTCTTGTGATTGCATATTGTCTTTGTATTCCATGAGTTTCACATAATTATTCAAATTCATTGGATGTGAACTCATCTCCATTATCTGATCCTAAACATTTTATTTTTAGATCAATCTCATTCTCAACTAAATCTTTGCATGCTTTAAAATTTTCAAATGCCTCATATTTATTTTTATAAAGGAAACCCAAGTCATTCTTTCAATCATCAATGAATAGCATAAAATTATTCTCTCCTTGCATAATTTTTGTTCTTATTGGTTCATAGAGGTATGTATGCGCAATCTCCAATGCTTTGGATGTTGTATATTCCTTAGTCTTTAATCTCACCTTTGATAGTTTTCCATGCTCACATTAGTTACAAATAATATTTTTAGGGTTTTGTGATCTTTGGCATATATCTTACTACTTGTTTGGTTCTTATTTTTACTAGGTTGTCAAAGTTCATATGGCCTGTTATTTTATGTCATGGACAAATTTCATATGTCTACCCAATGAAAAAAAAAATCTCCATTAATCTCATCAAGAATATACACATTGTTTGGGGTTCTTATTTCTTTTGCAACCAACTTTCCTGAATTTTCCTTTTTGATCTTACATTCTTGAGAGTCAAAAATAAGAGTGTGTCATTGGTCACACATCTGGCTTGCACTAAGAATATTTTTCTTCAATTATTTAACACACATTACCTCTTCTACCTTTTCCCTTCCATTGTCAAGACCGATAGTTCCTTTTTCAACTATCTTTGAACTACCATTGTCTCCAAAGGTAACACTGCCTTCATTCTTCTTTAAGGTAATAAATTTTGTTCTATCTCATGTCATGTGAGTACAGAACCCATTGTCAATGTACCACTTATCCTCATTAATTTGTTCATGTAGTGCAACTTGTATGAACAAGAATGTTTCTTTATTTTGTTCCCCTTGTTCCTTATTTATTTCCCTAATTTTTGTGTCTTCCTCTTTCTTGTTTTTTTCTGAAATCACTTCTGTAAAATTTCACTATATGCCCATAATTATTAAAGTTATAAAATATGATGTTATAGATAAACAAAGGGGGAAATGAGTTGTAATTTCTCCTTAAGAATCCATGGGTATATTTGTTGTTGTCCCTTGTTATAAAAAACATTCCACACCCTATGCATCGTGCTTTGGTGGCCTACCCTTTCCCTTTGCAAACTCGGTTTCCCTATTTTTCTTATTCAAAAGTCGAATATTCAAAATTTTGTACATATACGCGGGATACATTTATACAACTTGTGTATACACATGTTTCTCCATTACAGCCCGTGTACATCGAGTTTTGTGATCAAAATTAAAAATATTTTGTATTTTCCATGCCAAGTCATGTGATCCATGATCCTTGTCCCTTCATATACTAGAAACGCTATGATTTGACCCTTCAACACCCTTTGGAGGATATAAATTGGGCCATATATAAGCCTTGAAGGGAGATAAAAAGTTGAGAGAAAGTACACCCTGGAGAAATTTTGTCTCGTATTAAATCCTTGAGTTTTCATCCCTTAGTCCCTTAAGCATAAACCCTCCTTATGTTCATCCCCCAAGATCTCCCTACCTTGTGAAGGAGGAACCCAATTACTCCTAGAACTTGTGATATTTCCTTGTAGATGACTAAAGTGTTGAAGGCCTAGAAGGAGGGACTTAGTTTCTCGGTTTCGATGAGTTGATGATACAATATCTTGTCACCTATGTACTCCTACTGATTATATTAATAGAAATACTCTTTTCTCGTCCAATTATATGTTGCAATTTTTTATATTATTTTACATGGGTAAATTTTCTATACATGTTAATGGATTATGCTAGTTTATATGTTAATATTTCATACACTTTCCATATTCTTTTGTATCTTAGATGTTGAGGACAAGTTGTAGGTATCAGGAATTTGATTGTGAGCTCAACGGTGGTCTCCTATAAAAATCCGAAAGAGGTAGGATTCTAGCCTTTCTTTTGTTGGAATTTCCATTTATCTAGCATACTAGATATTTGAGTTGATTTCTTGGTGTCGTTCCTTTTGTTCTGGTCCTACCCAAAACCATAGAGATTTATTCTTCGTAACATAATTGGTGACTCCACTGAGGATCGAACCCAAAATATTTGGTTTCATAGACCTCCTTATCGGTGACACTTTGTATTGTTGAGGGGTGGATTCTATTCTACATCATTGTTTGACTCACAAAGAAGTTGAATCCGTACTCAATGAATTCCACAGTGGGGCGTGTGATGGTCATTTATCCGGGCTTGAGACAACCCAAAAAATGTCGCAAGTTGGTTATTTTTGGTCTTCAATTTTTAAATATTGCGTAGAAGTGGTCAAGAAGTGTCACCCTTTCCAGGTTTTCACTCGTAAGATGCACTCACACCTTGCTTCTCTTCACCTAGTCATTATTGTTGGTCCTTTCACCAAGTGGGGGGTGGATTTCATGGATTGCAACCCGACCTTGGCTAGTGGGAACCATCACATTATCATGGTCATGGACTATTTTACCAAGTGGGCCGAGGCCATGCCTAAAATTAAATCTGATGGTGA
This sequence comes from Picea engelmannii, assembly GCA_009831015.1. Classification (NCBI taxonomy): domain Eukaryota; kingdom Viridiplantae; phylum Streptophyta; class Pinopsida; order Pinales; family Pinaceae; genus Picea; species Picea engelmannii. Next base: position 735,447 of record ML791521.1, read on the forward strand.
GACTGTAGCACACCTCGTATTCAATCAAATTATAGCCCAGTTTGGAATTTTGAAGGAGATTTTCATTGACCATGGAAGTCACTTTCAGAACAAGATGATGAAAAAGTTGGCATCCAAACTAAGGTTCAAGAAAGATAATTCATCGCCATATTATCCCCAGGAAAATAGCCAAGTGGAGGCTAAGAATAAATCTCTAAAATCTATTTTTCAAAAAATTGTTAGGAAAAGTAAATATAACTGGCACAGGATGTTTTACCCTGCTCTCTAGGCATACTAAACCATAGTAAAGACTTCCATTTGGTTTTCACCATTCCAACTGGTTCACAGAGTGGAGTATGTTCTCCCCATTGAATGTGATATTCCTTCTCTTAAGTTAGCAATTGAGCTCCTACCTAACATGAATGATCTCGAAGAATGCCTTGTACACTTGGAGAAACTTGATGAGAAACATCGAGATGCTTCCATAGCCATAGAGGAAAACAAGTGATGTGTTAAGGTCTAGTATGATACATCTATCCATCCCTGACAATACGTTGAGGGTGACTTGGGCCTTCTCTATGACCAAGATAAAGAACCATTGGGGGAAGGAAAATTGAATCCCATGTGGCACAGTCCTTATATCGTGAGATGTGTCCTTGAAAAAGGAGCTTGTGAGTTAGAGGATTATGAAGGGAACTTGCTGAAAGAGCCCAGAAATGGGCTCTATCTCAAAAAGTATTATGCTTGAGCCCTCCAACTCGAGTATGACCTTTGTATATTATTGTACTGTAATGTATATATTTTTATTTTTATTCTTTTGTGTCACTAATTTTCTTATTGATTTCCCCCTTTGTTGGCAGATGTCAACCAAATCATTGGTGTTCTTAGGATTTGTAGATGATGTCAGTTGTCATACTCATAACATATCTTCCACTGCTTGGGTCATCTATTCTCCCAAGGGACAACTAGTGTCTTTAGGAGGCATTTGTCTAGGGCCATCGACGAACAATGTGGTTGAGTATAGCATCGTTATTGAGCTATTACACTATGTCATTTCACATGGTGTTCGATCTTTAGAGGTTGGCCTGGACTCCCAGTTGGTTGTGTCTCAATTGAACTACATGTATTGGGTTAGATATCCTATGCTACTCCAATGATTCCTTCAGGTACGAATTTTGGAACAATATTTTGATTTCATTACTTATAATCATATCCCTAGAAGTTCTAATCAAGTATCTAATGCATACACTAATTATGTTTTAGATTGGAATTTGTCACATAACTAAGTAAAGAAAACATGCATTCATACGTTTATACATTCATCCATTTTAAAATATATAGTTAAAGTCGAAGACCAAATATTTTTTTGTTTCATTCATCAAGCTCAAAAAATATGGTATCATAGTACAAAATTGGGCTTTTAACCCTCAATATATATATATATATGGTCGGCACATCAAATGACCATGGCATCTAATCCTGAGGTCCTGGTTGCGTATCATGGTAGCATATTATAGAATTCACGAGATGTTGAAAGAGTCTCACCTATGCACAGAGTACACCTACAACTTACCTCTGCATAGCCTTAGGAAAGTCCTCGACCTAGATCATAGGTATCCCGTGCATCATACATACTAGGTTTCCCTACATGTTATGAAGAAATCACTATGATTATCCTCCAACCATCTCCTCCCCTTGGCCCCTACACCAATGTCATGGGTATACATCTCATCATTGTGGACCTACATCTGCATAAGAGTTTCAAATGTTAGTATTTGATGCCATACCAATTTTTTATTTTATTTTTTTCATTTATCAAGTCGAAAAACACGAAAAAATGAAATATGAAAAAACTAAATTTCATACCAATATCCCCAAGGGAGGATCTTGGTGGTAATGGCATGTCTCAATCCCCTTGGTAGTCAATCCCCTCACATGGAAAATCTTCAATGGAAATGATATATCATCACCACCAGTGAAAAAAATCATCATTATAGGGGGTTGGCACCCTACCACCTCCAAACTGCCTCATCACTTCGGTCTAGTTGGTCATGGCTGGATCATGTAGACTATGTGGAGGAACTTCTACTCTGGGAATAAGAGTTGAAACCCTCTCAAAGAAAGTGCTACATAAGATATATGCAAAACCAAAGTTTCTCATCCTTCGAAGTTTGCAATCTGTAAGTTGTCTCTTCATGCTGACCAATAACAAAGTGCTCCAATCATAAAATGTGGGTCTCAAACACTCCACAACATAAAACATAAGTGGCCTTGATGCTTGATATAATGATGATTATCCAGATATCTATGTGACAACAAGAATGATAATATTCAAACTCAAGATCTCAATCGTCTTAATAGGGAGTTGTCTCCCTACTTTCTATGTATCTTCGACATAGTAGGTGGATATGTACTCCTCTACGATCATCCCACCCCCAACCCCTCGGGCCTTGAGGTTTAACATATCACCTCCTTGAAAAAAACCTATGATGAAATTGATTTCATCCTTCTCAATTCTCAATTGTTTCCCATCAAGATTGGAGGCCTCAGCCTCTGGATCCCAGTAATTTATCAAAGTCTGAAGCAATTTTGATTGTGCCTTCATTCCTTTTATATCCCAAAATTTATAAATCTCACATCTTTGTAATGCTTGTTGGGCCCTAAAATCACCTTCCACTGCCACATTGACATCCTTCTATTCCCTCTCTCTCCATTCAATTAGCATCTTGCAAAGGAAATTCATAATTTTGAGTCATGTTTTATTATAAAAAAAACCATGCATGAACTTGTACGCGAGAAACAATTTAAGTAGATGCATATAGGGATTGATTTATGCGGGAAAGATTCACTTTTCCCATGTACATGAAGTCATGTATGCAGAAGGATAAAATGTAGCCATTGTACACCAAGATTCCCATCTTGTGGCCTCAAAATCTTAAAAAACATACATCAAATAAAACATTTAAACTATTGAAATGGAAGAGAAGGGAATGAGTACTCATTTTCTCTAGACAGTTTCCAATTTCGTTGACCATAGCTCCTGGAATTGTCATTGGAAGATCATGGATGAAATAATCTCAAAATCACTGTAGAGGTAAAAAACAAAAATGACATACTAAAACTCATTGTTTTTACTATTTATAAAAAAAAATTACCCACTTTATATAGTTTTCGCCCTGTATTTCCAATTTTTGAAAACATATGGACTAATTTTGTAGTTTAAGACTTGGTTTGAAGTGGTTTTTCCATGTTATGATGTATTTTCAATGTTCCTTAACCCATTTGTTCCTTCGACCGATATATATCTTCACTAACATGTAGGATAGGTTTTCACCTCGCTTTGCATTTTTGCATCATCCTATGACCATGATTCATATGCCCTAGTTGTTGGTGTTTGGACAACATCGGGAAGACATTCTTCCAGATCATATGGCGGGTTGTTTTTGATATTGCATATGATTACGAATACCTTCGTAGTTTAGAGGGAGTGTTTAATTTTGTAATTATGGTCAATCTTCATAATGTGAAAAGTAAAAAGTGAAAAGTTGTGTTTGTATGGAGGCCAATTTAGTATAAATATATATAATAAATAAAGTAGTTATTTATTATCCATGGGACACATCCTTTCATGGACGGTCACCATATGTTCTATATATATGAAACACTCATCATTTTAATATCACATTGATTGTATATCATCTTATATAAAAATCAACATGGTATCAGAGACACCCTGGGTGTGACTCCCTCACGGGAGAGGCCAGGGACATATGTAGAGAGAATAGTGTGCTTAGATAGATGCATAAGAGAGTAAATCTCTCATTGAAAATAAGTGTCAGTATCTTGTGTGTTGATACTCCATTGGACAAATGTTGTATACTTGAGTGTGAAAATGGTTTGTTTGTTATATCTCCCAATATAGATATGGAGGAGCTCGATTCTAGACCTTTGACATCTTTGTTGCCAAAGAATGAAATGGACTCCTCACAATGGAAGTTGTGCTCAATATTTTTTGTTAAGATTAGATCTCTTCCTTGACACTGGAGAGGGCATTGGCAAACCCTGGTGTTAAAACCCGAAAAGTGATGACCCTATTATCAAGGATGCCTGAAGCGGATACCACGATGGTGTTGTAGAAGCTGTTAGAGAACATGAAGTCATTTGGTTCAAGGGAGGGGCACATATCTTGGAGGTCATGATATCATTTCTCAATTAGAGGTCAAGGTATTGGTCACTTCTATCTCCATCATAGAGAATTTGTTGTCCATGCATTGGACAACCGAGTTGTTAGCTCACATCATTGAGTGCTTGCCCAGATGTCGAGGGAATCGAACCCTAGCCCATTGTTGTGATTGTTGGGGTTATTTGTTAACTAGTTTGAGGTGTATGAAATCCAGTGTCTGAGAAAATGGAGAAGAAGGACTCGGAGCTCGTGGACTAGAATTGCTTCTTCTCCTCTCGACAGACCCTATAATGGGTGTTAAGAGGCCCATTGTGTCTCCAAGAAATGAGGAGTGGGTGAGAGTTATTTCCAATGAGTGGAGGTCAAAAAATAAATTCTCATGGGTGAAAAGAGAGTGTGCCCCAACAATAAGAAAAAGGAAATGCCAATTACCATTCCCAGGAAAACAACAATATCGACAACTGTGTTTGAAAAAGTTGTAGTCCCAAAATTAGTGAATCTACTGTTGGCAATTTCAGCTATCAGAAAGCAAATCAGCATATACTTGTCATTGATGGCAAGAATGTGTGGTCGCAGTGATGAAAATAGCATTGAACAACAGCGCAGTAATAATCGAGAGGAGAAGAGACAGTGATCGTTGGATCCCATCCTAATTTCCCGAAAGAACCAGGACCGTCAGATCTGTAGAAGCTACGAGAGAGATAAATTCATCGGAGCATCGGGGATCGCGAGTTCAAAGTGCAAACAACACTTGACAACGAAAACCCCGAAATCGCGATATGCGATCTCGCGATTTGATCGCAGCCGTTAAAAACAAGCAGAGATCTGGACCGTTTATTCGTATGGACGCGTGGCAGCCTGGAGGCTTCATCGGAGAATCGGGGATCGC
>ML791522.1:0-60337 GCA_009831015.1 Picea engelmannii
ATAGTCGATCGACATCTACAGATCGTAATATTTCCAATGGTACAATCAGATTTGGGTTTGGAGCTAGGGAAGTTAGTCAAAATTTCCCTACAATATTAGGCATATTTCCTTCAAAAATGCTGGTGCGTTTTTGGTAGTTAACACCTTGCATGTGAAGTAGAGTTTCTTCCTTCTCAGTTCCCTCCTGGTGTTGTCATCTATTCTGCCATGACCCTTGTCATAACCCTTAGGGTCACGTCCTCCCTGGTTTATTGGAGGCCTTTGATCTCTTCCACCACTGTTAAGAGGTGTTCTGGGTATGAATTTTGGTTTAGCAGATGGACCCAGATCCCTCGTCTTCCAAATGGCTTCCTGTAGGTTGGTAGTCTTGAAGGCCTTAACCCAAACCTTCAAGGGTTCCATCAGCCCTTCTGTAAAGAGCATCATGAACCTGGTTGGGGACATATCTTGCACCATCACTACCAACCTCTGGAACTCATCAATGTATGTCTCAGCCATACCTGTTTGCTTGAGTTGGGTGAGCTCCCTGAAATGTAACTCAGGATCTCCTAGATCAAATCTATCAATGAGCCTATGCGTGAATTCTATATAGGATACAATCTGGTTGTGGTCGAGTGCGGTGAGCCCATGGTACCACCAGTCGTGGGCCTTGCCATCTAAGTACATAGTGGAAAAATTGATGGCCTCCATATCTCTCATGGGGTTAAGCTGCAGGTAAGTATCCAGCTTCTGCACCCATGCTTGTGTTGTCATCTTAGCCATACCATCAATGTATGGAATCTCTATCTTCCCTACCCTTCGCTCAAACTCAAATATTCCCCTGTGGTTCATCCTAGGCTGGTTTCTAAACCTGAGTTGACAATACTGGTCTAGGGACATTTGTCTTTGGACTTTCATATCTAAGTTGTAGTATTCCCTGGTACTCTTGGCTAATTGTCCCACAAAATCTTCAACCTGTTCATGTTTCCCTTGCTCATCTGTAAATGTGGGCATGTATGGTCTGGGGTTAGATCTTTTACTTGAGTGTTGGCCTAGCGGTTCATCTATGAACACTGGCACGTATGGCCTATGATTGGTCCTGCTACCCATCTGCCCATGGAACGTCCCACCTCCAAGACTTCCTTCGGATGTTGGTGCTTTCTCTGGGTTATATCTGACTTCCTCATGGGTTCCACCAAACCCTCTAGCCTCCTTATTCCCATATGTATCAGTATCTTTGCCTCGATGGGTTACTTGCATCAGAAGGTCAGTTATCCTAGTTTGGTTCTCGTTCATTTTCTGTAGATTCTCATCAACTTTCTTCAAGGTTTCATAGATTTCGGCCTATCCCCTTCTGTTGGTTTCCTAATACTCATCCAAATGTCAGACCAATGTGCTTTCTGTGTGGTTCATGTTTTGTTGGAACTTACCAAATTCAGTTACTAAGAGAGCCAAGCCCTGAGGCTCATGGTCGTCTCCTGACCCTTCCATTTCTGCCTCTGTTTCACTATTTTTTTTCTTCCTCCAAACCATAACAATTCCCCTGTACTTATGCATGCACCAATCTCTCCACGGGTTTGGAGAATCAAGGCTCTGATACCACTGTAATGATCCCAAGACAAATTCTTTCTTGGAATCACTAACTACTACTAATTTATTGAGTTAATAAGTACATACAAGATTCATCAACACATGGAGATCACAATATATTCAATATGTAGAAGCACAAGCAAAGATCTGACCTTTTTATTATGATCAATGTAAGATCAATACAATAGATGGTCGATCTGGCATAAACCTTAGATGGTCGTACAAGCAATAGATATGAGCTGCTACAAAATGCTCCCGACAATACAAAATAAACCTCCAAAGGTTGGATATACAATGAAGACTGAATCAAGCAGATCTAAGCCGTACTAATGCTCAACCTTCTAAGCTGGAAAGTGCCACGTCCTACTAGAATGCTGAAGCCCTCAATAGTTCTTCCCTGCTACCAAAAGTGTCCAATCATCCCGAGAAATATGCCAAATGATAGATCGGGCAACTGTAAGGACAACCCAGATGTCCAAAGTCCCTAATCCACTCTCAAACCCCATAGATCTGAATTTCCCACTGAATGGGGTGCCCCACTGGATGATTAAAACCCTAGTTGGTTTGGCCCTGACGAAGGAGGCCTCCAAATGCTCTAAAACTCTCCAAGAATATAGATCGGGATATGAGAATCCCGTGGGAGAAGTTTCGGACACAGATCTCAAGCAGATCTCTCTAGATATGAGTTTTACTGAATTACAGGACGTCCCCTATGGCTCCAAGACATCCCAATCTACAGACAAATGTAGAATGATGATAACCCTCCAGAAAATCCCTCAAACTAATGGTCTTGCCCCTGCAAACAAAACCCAACTGTCGGAATGGCCCTAGGCCCTCAGGATAAGCTGGATCGAACCTCCCTCCAGATGATGGTGCGCCCTTGCTGGAAACACAAGAACAATATGACTTGCTACCTTCTGAAGCGTTGGATGGAGATGGGCTAAGACTAGAATGGTGTGGAGGAGTCTTTCATCCCCGAGACCAAGCTGCGGAACAAGGTGAGTGGATATTTCACCACTGAGTTGCTCACAAGGGTTTGTACAGCAAAACCCCCAAACTGAATGCTCAAGAGAAATAGCAAATGCTAATCCAAAACTAGAATGAGTAATAGGTGCACCCCAGCTTCTTACTTATACTTTTCCTTCTAATTCTCTGTTGAGTTAGGTTAACTCCCAGGTTTAATCTTCTATTCTTCTGTTGAGTTATCTTTTACTCCTTTATCCTTTTCCTTTCTTAAGTCAACTTAAAAATATAACTTTTAATTTCTTGACTTTCCCCCCTTCAGTGTGAGACTATGACCTAGTCGGGGTGCTGAGGCCACTCAGTCTCCTCATCACCTCTCTAAGAGGTGGGGAAAATTACACAGGCTCTGCGTAATCTTTCTATTGATCTAAGGGAATTAGAAAGCGATATTTTAAACATAAAAATATGGCATGAGATCAACGTGGCCCCCATGAGAAGCTACATTCAAGAATGGCTTCAAAGGGAAATCGACAAGCTCACCGATGAAGGGAAACAAGCGGTTGGAACGATTCGTGTAACACCCCTCTACAAGATGCTAAGAATTTGATCATTCATTAAATACATACACAATAACAACTTTGTTTGAGCATAATTTCATTTATTTTCATTTACACAATTCTTCTACATTTGCTCAATGATAAATCTAAATAACATGATGAAATAAGTAATAGGTTAATTCTAATATTTAGAACTTAATAAAAAAGTATATACAAAATATCAATAAAAAAATACCACCAAAAAATACCTCCTCCTTAATGTCGAAGCTCATCAGTTGTAATGTAGTTATGGGTGCTTCCAAGCATTCTTTTCCCGCTTTCCCAGAGTGAAACAACAGAATCCTCCCAGCCAACTAGGAGCCTAGCCGACTTCCTAGCTCCAAGAAACCTTTCGGTTTCTTGTCCCTCCATGCTCGTGACTCCAAGAATAACCAAACACATATTCTCTAAGAATACTATCACAAGAATTATATCTTCCAAGAATTTCACAACATCTCATCATGCTCCAACCTCTCAAAATCCCCCCGACCTCACCACTTATCCTCCCTATTTATCAAGTTTCCATACACCCTTCCCAAAGTTGCCTCAACCACCCTCATTATTGTCCATCAACCTCCCTTATCTAGATTTTTGGGAAAAGATTAAATAAAACTAAAATATAAATGACTTGAATTAAACAACAATAAATAAAATGAAAAGTCTTTCTTCTCATTCTAGCTAATAAATGTAATTTGACAATTTTACCAAAAATGTACATAACACCCCACCATGTTCATTTAATTCATCACATCCACCATCTATTAAATTCAAGAAGGTATTTAATGCTTCTAGATATTTTCTATGCAATATAATTTGATATTCAATCAACATTCAATTAAATAGTTAATAATTTACTTTAATAATTAATACATTAATTAATTGTACTAGTGTACATGGGTAGGGTATGTGTGCGTAGCTAGCAGACACATATCCCATGTATGTACTAATGATAAAAAACCATTTCCTCTAGTTCATAGTTGCTATATTATCACCAAGACATGTAGGACAACAGATCAAGTAATTCATCAATTTATCAATAACTCATTATCACACTTAAAATATCAATAGGAAAACAAAGAGAGTTTTAAACATGGTAGGAACCAAGTGAGTAAACAATAGTGGCATCTCTAATCCTCAATCAATATTCTGAACTAACATCAAAGCATCCTTCCTTCCTAACCTACTTCCACATTTCATCCTATCCTTTCCTCTGTTGGACTAAGTTGGAACATCAACTATATTGACCTAACTCGACATAGAACTGGTAAGAGGAAGTGTCATACATCTCGACCAATCTTCCCCAACAGGTGACTAGCAGTTGCCATCACACATCTAGGGGAGTGTGACTTCACACATCCCTCCCACGACTCTAGGTTTCAAAGGATAAACGATGGGCAATACCTCCACCCCTCCTTGTAGAACTAGGATCAACACCCTACATCAAGCTCTATTGTGCAACTACTGTTCTTAGAGTCACGTCATCGAACAACCACTCTAGGCAAGTTGTGTGTCCTGCCAAAACCACACTTACCACAGATCATAACAATATTTTGAATCATAAATTTATAACTTATAACATACACTATTATCTTGATGTCTACAACATCCATGTTACCTCATCATTGTAGTCATTTGGCAATCACATAGCTCATCAAACTGTAGGTTAGTTCACCAATAACTGATATCTATGTATATACATCATAATTTCATATAAGAATCCATATCTGTATTGGCGTTCAATTAAGAAATCTATGTTTATTTTTATCATGTCTTGCCTCTGTTATGCATTCACAACATAACTTTGAGTCAATATCCATGTACCTAAATTCCATATCTTAATTTGCATGTTTAAACAAATCAAAGAGTTATCATCATCATGAGAATATAACAATGAAAATAATAGTATGCAACACATAAATAGGCCAAGATGTACATTTGTCACTTCTCTATTTCAACATTGTTGAGTCCAAATAATTGTTAAGAAATGAATTAATAAGATGAGAAAAATCAAAGTTCTAACTACCTAAGGCCAAAATATGGGGTGTTACATACACCCACCCTTCAAGAAACTTCGTCCCGAAGTTACGGGCAATCTCAATATGAGGGAAACTTTCTTGACACAACTTATATATGTCTTCCATGATAGCAAACCCTATTCTATATTGGTCCCATTGGACCTTCACTTTGATTAAAATGAGTTGAATATATTAATGTCTTGATTGCACTACCCCTATTTGGTAGGCACCTTGTTGTGTCCCAACTCTATTTTATTACCACTTGTAATTTAATTAATGAAAATAAACTCTTCTCTTATAGATTTATTTTTTTCTCAGTTCCATATTTAAATTATCGTCTACTAGTTTGACCACCATTTGAACCCTATCTCATCATTGGTTCTCTAGTTAAGTGAATATTATATTGAGTTCGACATAATTTACATTAAGTCATACATACAATTCTTCTTGAGATATATTGATAATTATAGACGAGAATTTGTCAACTTTGATCATCACTCTAGCTTGACAATACATATTCCATCACTCATGAGATTGACACACCAAAATTTTCTATGCTTACAAGCATTGACAAAGATATTGCTAAATGATTGTCATGTGAGGTCCTCACTTCATAGTTTGGTCATTGTCCTCAATCTCACTTTCCTCTTAAATCATACAAATTAGATCTTGACCAAGTTAAATGTTTAGTATAGGATTATTTTCATCGTAGTCAAGGAAAATTATGCTTTCTACCAATGGTTCACTATTACTAAAGTCCCTAAATGTAAAAATCACCATGTTGATACGTGAGTTTGTGAACATTTCAATATTAAAAAAAGAATAAATTTACTAAGGGTTCCTTTTAAAATATTTAGTCACTTTTTTTTAAGGTCTTCTCTTTATACAATTATACTTTGTATTTCTCAAAATTATGTTCTCTATAATTACCCTAATACTTATTAACTCTGGCCTATAACTCCTTTCTTCTCCATCTCTAGCACTTTTAAGTTCTTTCCCCCTACCATGAAAGAAGTTCAACAATGAGAAGCATGTTTTCATCATTCCCCATCTTCTTCTTTTCTTTAAAGATTTTCTTCGCATTGAAAAATCCTTCTTAGTGAGTAAGTAGTTTCTAGACTTATTAGTGAATTTGAAGTTGTGAGTTTCTATTTAGATGGCTCACCCCTCTTACAACCGATTAACACATAATAATCCACAACATTCCATTGTAACCTCTACTACTAAATAATTTCATGGACAAAAGTGTTGCCCATTTCGCAAGGGATACCCTTTCTCTCAAAGTGTTCTCTCTAAAACACATCAACTCCTTCCATGGGCACTCTCTTTATTCATTGTTCTTATTCAACTAGTGTCAGTTAAGATACTTATCACCCTTCTTACTAGAGTCACCAATCCTTTACAAGGTATATGTGAACTCCACTACTCTAGTATTATTAAGTCAACACAACAATTAAAAACTAGTTGACTCGACATCATGTTGGCTAATATAAATTGGTTAATATACCCCATTGCATATTATGATATAAATAAACATATTGTCACAATATTTCACTTATTGTTCTAGACATAAGTTCTAGGTTCACAACATAGGCCCACTTACAGTATCCCTTGAATGTTTGTAGAAATTTAACAAAAGATAATTTTATTATTTTAACATAAGTAAAAATTAAATTATACTATAAATACCCTCTCATCATTATCTCAAAAGTAAACTTAATTAGATTAAATCCATTTAACTCAATTAATAATATAGATATCTATTAAATCATAAAAACAACTTAAAAACTAAATGAATTTATGCCAATTAAACCACATAATGAAAATACATAAATATATATATATATATATATATATATATATATTATAAAAAATGAAATTATATATACATAATTATTTTAATCTATATACAAAAGTGTTTTTAGTGAAGATATTATAAAACAAAATAAATATACTATAAAAATAAAATTATAAAAATAAATTATTTTAATCTATATATACACAGTTTCTTGTGTAAAGAAATCTTTCAAGTCACCATATATTATTACGGTCTTGAACTCTATATTCTCAAAATAAATTATTTTAATCTATATATATACACAGTTTCCTGTGTAAAGAAATCTGTCAAGTCGCCATATATTATTACGGCCTTGAACTCTATGTTCAAGGAATTTAAGATGTAACTCTCGACATTCAACTACATGTTGAAATTAAAATAAATCTTATATGAAGTTAACGACTCTCTGGACTATCTACCATGCACTTTCAACAGATTAATAAACCTTGGATTTGAATACACGACTCTCTGAGCTATCTACCATACGCTTTCAACAGATTACTAAACCTTGAATTTGAATACATGACTCTCTGGACTATCTAGCATACGCTTTCAACAGATTAATAAACCTTGAATTTGAATACACTTACAACCGATTAATAAACCTTGTTAAAATCTAATAACATCGAGAAATACTTATTATATTGAAAATGATATCTACTTTCTATATTTATTTATTTGTTGTCAAAATATATATGTCCTTCAAAATATATATGTCTTATTTATATTTTGGGTTGCTATATTTTTCTTTTACACGTCTTAATCACTTCACTGGATAAGTCAAAGGACGAGCATTAATGACATAGCAGCCAATTTATTCACGCAATCTTCCTAACCATTAATTACACAACAAGCCAATTTATTCACTCAATCTTTTAAATCCAATTTATTGAGACTAGAGCATTAATGACATAGCAACCAATTTATTCACGCAATCTTCCAGATCTTTAATTACACAACAAACCAATTTATTCACGCAATCTTTTTTTAAATCCAATTTATTCAGACAAATTTTTAATAAACAAGGGATTCCAGTTTTTTTTTTGGCATAATAAGTCAAGCAAAGTCTAATTGGTGTGTTGACTATGTCGTCTTCTACACTACAACTCCATTCCATTCATTTCAAGCCCACTCACTCCAATTCCATCTCCTTCGTCTTCTTTGCAGAATCTCCTGTTATTAACTTTCTTATCTCCAAGAGCAGATCACGGAGTATCAGAGTACATCATCGTCCTTACCAATTCAATGAATCTCATTGTTTATCAAGTTTTCTTTCTTGTTGCATATGCCCTTCTCCTCCCCTGCTTCCCAACATTATGTACCAACAGTCACTACCAAGAATGTTATTGGGATATAAGTGGGAACTTTGATTTCAGATATCCTTTTGGGAAAATTAACAATGGTTGTGGTGATCCTCAGTTTCGGTTACACTGTGATCAGAGAAGTTATCCTCTGCTTAATGTCAATGGAGATCAGTATCTCATCTTGAAACCGATAGTCTTGAACAACAATAGCTTTAATTATCGCATGAGAATTACCAACTACAATCTATGGAATACTATGCCAAGGTAAGAGCAATCCTTCAGGTAACTACTCTCAAATTTGGTGGCCTGCCTCTCATTTTCATATAGCCCATGGATACACCAATCTCACTCAAGTATTAAATGGAAGAGTTCTCATAAGTACTGTTTATGTGGCGATGATTGGTACACCATTTCCAATCCAGAATCTGGGAGACGCTTCTGCCAAAGCAATCTTCGATTGCCAGTGAAGAACAACTTCACAATTAAAAACAATGTGGAACTGAGTACATGCCTATTAGCAGGATTTGAAATAGCATGGCATGGCGTCATGAAGAGAGATTGAAGATGTGGTGCTTTTTTGGAAAGAGGAACTACGAAACCGATTAGAAACTAATTTTAAGTGGCTTGAGTTGAGCAAAGTCGTCTCAGCTCAAGTAAATGCTCATCATTAGAGACATTAAGTGACAGGCGTAGGTTTGTCAACAATGCTTCTTGGTCCCAACTTAAGGGCCCAGAAGCATGCAAATATCTTAATACATAAAAATAAGTATACAACTCTTTTTCATGGACTTCTGTTGCTACCTCTTCTTCTTCTAAAGAAGAAAAATAAAATCATCGTAACTCCCATTTTCACATTCATGGGAAGACTGTACATCATTAACATGGCTACTACTCATAGTTTGGTGAGGGCTCATTCTATCCACATACATGTCAATTGCTAAATATTTTCTACTACTAGCAATAGAGCAGTGCCTACTATCAGATTCAGTACTTTCTCTGGACTTCATATCAAGTTCTTGTGCAAGTGTGTTTGTTCTCTCCATCCCTTGCTCTACTTGACATGGTCTTTCCGACTTGTACTTGAATGCAAGATGAGATGGACATTCCTTACCCATCTAATTATGCAAAGGGCCAGTTTCTACCTTCTAAGCACTTGAACTCCTGAAGTCAGTTTAAATGATCCTGAAACTTTCACTATTCCCAATTGATTTCTAGTCGACTGCACGAAAATGCTAGATACCTTAGACAATCCAGCAGTAAAATACTCGGTAAAGTGCTAACTGCAAAGTGTTTATTTATCGAATAATAAAAAGTGTTAAAATCGTAAACAATTTAGGACTCTCAAAGAAAAGGAGGATCACGGAAAATAGAAATTCTTAAGGCATACTATATAGTGATGTAAGATTTCAGGCATACATCCTGAAATTTGGATTGTTACACTTGAAGCATTTCCAAGAGCCTAAAAACCAATCTCCAAGCCACATAACCTATTTTCTATTGTCCCGATGGCACCTAGGGACAATAGACATCATAGACCTCTTTATCACACACTAAAATTGAGGTTTTCTAATATTTGAGTTTTGTTCAAGTGGATATATCTCTTTGAGATAACAGATCATGGTTTTAATTTTTTTTATCAAGTTATTGCTCATTATCCATCTTTGAATCTTATCTATCATTGTTGTTGGTTATCCATCCATGGTTTCTGGTCATCAATGTCACTTAGTTTATTTGTGAATGTCATATCATCATACATGAAGGATAATTATTAACTACATTAGTCAATGCTTTGGAAATAATGAAAACATATAATGATACATAATGTTTTTCGAAGATGCTCAAGGGATTTGCATGAAAACTATCACAAAGTATTTTAAACTCTACATAAAACTATCTAATGCATCTAAGTTTTTTTTTTTTAAGGGGAACTGTAATGGAGAACAACCATTTCCTTGTAGTAAAAAGAAAATATAGTTAGTAATTCAAAGGATTAAGTTAACCAAATGAGAGACATGGTTTATGGGATATGGGAAAAATAATATAGGCTCAACATCATTTGAGATCCCTAATGAAGTAGATCCATCTTTGAAATCAATTATGTGCTATCAAAATTAAATACTGAACTATCTATTATATAAATCCCTAAGGTTTGCACCATTAATGCATTTTTCTTATAAAGTGTTGAAATTCTATGATCTATGTTATTGCACATTGTTGGCATAGTATGGCCCTTAAGGTCCTAGTATTCGAACCAATGCTCTGATACCAAATGTAACAACCCTCTACAAGATGCTAAGAATTTGATCATTCATTAAAAACATACACATAACAACTTTGTTTGAACATAATTTCATTGATTTTCATTTACACAATTCTTCTACCTTTGCTCAATGATAAATCTAAATAACATGATGAAATAAGTAATAGGTTAACTCTAAGATTTAGAACTTAAAACAAAAGTATATACAAAATATCAATAACAAAATACCATTGAAAAATACCTCCTCCTTAGTGTCGAAGCTCATCAGTTGTAATGTAGTTCTGGGTGCTTCCAAGCATTCTTTTCCCGCTTGCCCAGAGTGAAACAACGGAATCCTTCCAGCCAACTAGGAGCCTAGCTGACTTCCTAGCTCCAAGAAACCTTTCAGTTTCTTTACCCTCCATTCCCATGACTCCAAGAACAACAAAGCACATATGCTCTAAGAAGACTATCAAAATAATTATATCTTCCAAGAATTTCACAACCTCTCATCATGTTCCAACCTCTCAAAATCCCCCCTTCCTCACCACTTCTGCTCCATATTTATCAAGTTTCCATACACCCTTCTGAAAGTCTCCTCAACCACCCTCATTATTATCCATCAACCTCCCTTATCCATATTTTGGGGAAAATATTAAATAAAACTAAAATATAAATGACTTGAATTAAACAACAATAAATAAAATGAAAAGTCTTTCTTCTCATGCTAGCTAATAAATGTAATTTGACAATTTTACCAAAAATGTACATAACACCCCACCATGCTCATTTAATTCATCACACCCACTATCTATTAAAGTCAAGAAGGTATTTAATGCTTCTAGATATTTTGTATGCAATATAATTTAATATTCAATAAACATTCAATTAAATAGTTAATAGTTTACTTTAATAATTAAAAAATTAATTAATTGTACTAGTGTACATGGGTAGGGTATGTGTGCATAGCTAGTGGACACATATCTCATGTATTTACTAACAATAAACAACCATTCCCTCTAGTGCATAGTTCTTATATGATCACCAAGACATGTAGGACAACAGATCAAGTAATGCATCATTTAATAATCTTTAACGAACAAAATTACATCAATTCATCAATAACTCATTATCACACTTAAAATATCAATAGGAAATCAAAGAGAGTTTTAAACATGGTAGGAACCAAGTGAGTAAACAATAGTGAC
Organism: Picea engelmannii; assembly: GCA_009831015.1. Classification (NCBI taxonomy): domain Eukaryota; kingdom Viridiplantae; phylum Streptophyta; class Pinopsida; order Pinales; family Pinaceae; genus Picea; species Picea engelmannii. The sequence continues at coordinate 11,732 of ML791522.1, forward strand.
ATCTCTAATCCTCAATCAGTATTTTGAACTAACATCGAAGAATCCTTCCTTCCTAACCTACTTTCATCTTCCATCCTATCATTTCCTTTGTTGGACCAAGCTGGAGCATCAACTATATTGACCTAAATCCACATAGAACCCGTAAGCAGAACTTTCATACATCTCGACCAAGCTTCCCCAATAGGAAGCTAGCAGTCACCATGACATGTCTAGGGGAGCGTGACTTCACACAACGCTCCCACGACTCTAGGTTTCAAAGGATAAACGGTGGGCAATACCTCCACCCCTCCTTATAGAGATAGGGTTAACACCCTACATCAAGTTCTATTGTGCAACTATTGTGCTTAGATTCACGTCATTGAACAACTACTCTAGGCAAGTTGCGTGTCCTACCAAAACCACAATTACCACAGATCATAAGAATATTTTGAATCATAAATTTATAACTTATAACATACACTATCTTCTTGATGTCTACGACATCCATGTTACCTCATCATTGTAGTCATTTGGCTATCACATAGCTCATCAACCTATAGGTTAGTTCACCAATAACTCATATCTATGTATATACATCATAATTTCATATAAGAATCCGTATATGTATTGACATTCAATTAAGAAATCTATGTTTATTTTGATCATGGCTTGCCTCTGTTATGCATTCACAACATAACTTTGATTCGATTACCATGTATCTAAATTCCATATCTTAATTTGCATGTTTAAACAAATCAAAGAGTTAGCATCATCATGAGCATATAACAATGAAAATAATAGTATGCAACACATAAATAGGCCAAGATGTACATTTGTCACATGTCTATATCAACATTACTAAGATGAGAAAAATCAAAGTTCTAACTACCTAAGGCCAAAATATGGGGTGTTACAATTCGAGTATCTGTCGATGAGAGAAATTAAAAGGCATCATCAAGAAAATAGAAAATGGGGAGAGAGATACCTTCATAGTAAGTCTATACTGATCACATCATGCTTTCTTTATCAATCCATTTATTCCACCTCTTTAAATAGAAATGTCTAACCAAAGACTGATAACTTCCAATTTCATCTTTTCAGGTCTTTCTCTCTACCGTCGTCCACTTCTTCTTTCTACAATCCTATTTGTTGTATTTATTTCTTTTATGGTCGGTGAGAGCTCCAATCCCAGTCTATATGACAAATGCATTTAAATTTCTAGGAATATGTAACAAACATTATTATTTTTTGATAAATTTCAAAGAAAAGTACTTCGAGAACAATATTGACGGTGCCTTGTAACCTTGTTTTCAGAATGCAAAGTTAGTTCTCTTTATGCATACTGGTCATCTTCTTTTATTTTTATGTGCTCAGAAATTTGTATCTTAAACTATGTTGGATGCCAGGATGTTGTGTTTATTTAATTTGAATGTTTAATGTGTGTGATTCCTGGTCCTATTTTCCAAGAACCTTTATTTCAAAAAACAAAAGAAATACATTTTCTATCATTTTCTATTACTTTAAGTCATTATGATGAAAATTCGCTAAGTCCCACATTTGAACTATACAAGCCTTAGGAAAAACTTAAAGAGAAGTACTACATATATAAAAATGCAGTAGGATTGACATCATCGTTAGGTTATCGTTTCGGTCCTAACAGATTCCAGGGTCAACATACTTGTAAATACATATGCAATAATATCCACAGAAATAGAAATATAACTCAACTGGATAGACATGTTACAAATATACTAGTTGGTACTATACTGAACTATCATAGGAATATTGCAAATATTTTTGTTCTTACAAATATTTCAGTTGGATAGGCATGTTACAAAGATTCCCTCTTCCTCGAGAGAAATTGTAGATCAACCTCTGCAAAGCGTGCTTGCTACTCACAGACAACTTTTTCAAGAAAAGGGCATTTGTTGGATTACTGAGAGGGGGGGTGAATTAGTAATAGCGTAATTATAATAATTTTTCTCCAAATAATCCAAGGTTTATATCAATGTAGAATTATTATCCAATAATGAGAAATAAGAAATGAACAATCACACACATATATAGTACACCAATGTTTTACGTGGAAACCCAAATTGGGAAAAAACCAAAAAATGTATTTTCTTATATGTCTTGAATAATTACATTCATTAGAAGCACCAATTTCCTTTGTTTTCCAGCTGCAACTAGAAGGAGGCTCCAACCCCCTAGTTTCTCAGGCTACAACATGAGGGAAGCTCCAAATCCCCAATTCTCTGGCTACAACCAGAAGAAGGCTACAACCCCCTAAGTTCTCCGACTACAACCATAAGGTGGCTACAACCACCTGTCCTTTCCCCGTCCAACTACCCTGAAGTAGAAGTAGAATGATCAAACCATTGTCACACTATCAATGTGAGATATATAATTGTAAACCTTTACCAATAAACATGAACCATGCATCAACCTGTAATCAACTTGTACCATAAATAAGTGCATCAACCATGCACCAACCTGTACCATAAACAAGTGCATCAACCATGAACCAACTTGTACCAAACAATCTATAATCAACCTGTACCATAAAAAAGTGCAACCAACCATGTTCCAAGTATGTACCAATCATGTGTCAACTACTCATCAACTATGACTCATCAATATGTACCAACATAATTAACTGTACACCTCATGTATGTGCCAACTCATCAACTACTTGTCTTAACCATGTACCCAACTTGTACCTCAACCAAAATCCCTCATCAATTTCATCATCCAAATATGATTTATAACTTTGTAATAGACCTGGTGTATATTATCACATACCTACAAACCTTCCTTAACTTTAAACAATAAGAGACTAGCATTTACATCAAACTTTTCTTTAGTCTCACATGACTAGTTTTGGATTAGTCAACAACCCTGACCTGAAATAATCATAACTTTGTATTTGTAATGAATAAATATCCGAAACTGATACACAATGTTCTTCAATGTGTTTTATGCAATTCCTTTGGTGTCACTACTTGGAAACTCTCATAAAATTAATTATAGCAAAAATGGCATACATTGTTGGATTATGGCTTATTCTTGAGAGTGACCTTGTAAAGCATGCCCCACATGAAATATTTGTTGAATCGATCTGAAACTATTACAAAACATACTATAGAATATACTCTAACCAACACATTTTGTCTTACTAAATTTTGATTTTTTATGAAAAAGTTATGATGTTTTTACCCAAAACACCTTAGAAAGCATCATCAAAAGAATTTATCCTTCCTTGAATTCCGTCCTTCTTTTCTTCACCTTCCCTTAGAAATTCGGCTTAGATATCATTTGGTTACCTCGGAAACCTATAGGTATTCAATATGTTGAAGTGTGATTTAAATGAGACAACCTTGCCTCTTATTTATACTCTCCAAGTAGGTTCCTTAAAAACATCTTCTAGGTCACTTTGCCCACTTTCCTTATTTTAGGGTTAACCCACTTCAAATTTCTCCATTAAATTTATTATTTAAATAATTTATTTTGTATTTACTTTGAATTATATTGCACTCATCACTTCACTTTATTATTTACCTTTAAAAACTCTTAAACCACTTTGACTACTTTGACCTTTTGGGCCTTCTAGATGACATATGAGGGTCCTCCAACTTCGTAAGGCCATAACTCTCAAACCGTGAGGAGCTATCTGATGTTCCACATACCACCAAAAATGGAATGACATGTAATATCCATATAGAATAGTATTACCTAAAAATATATCAAAACTCTTACCTTTATCCATCAAACAAACTTGGTTCCATTACCCAAACCTGGGTTCTGCAACTTCTCATGGCCATAACTCTCTAACCGTGAGTAGTTATGTGACGTTCCACATACCACCGAAAATGGCATGACAAAAACTATCCATATAGGATAGTTTCAATGAAAAATTCATTGGCATTCATCTCATTATTCCATAAATAAGCATGGGTTCTTTAACCATACTTCTAGCATAACTCAATCCACAAAGTGTCTTCCCGTGAGGGATTTCACCATAAGGGGACCACTTTGGAGTTCATCCATTTCTAATTATTATCAACCATGATAAGACAATAATGAGTCATCTATATATCAAACAATATTGGGTCCATTACCCAACCTTTGTGCTACATGGCTTTCTTCAAGGGTTGACATCAATGACAACCAACCTTAATCAACAACATCTTCCTATGTCTATACACTTTATTTTCACACGATTTATATTAACTTCAATGAGATGAAAACTCGTGAAAATAAACAATCATGTTAGGTGTGTGTTAATATATAGAAAAAACTAGCAAACACATAGGTCAGACAAGAAGATCAAATAATCTTCGACACTGGACACATTAAAAAAAAAAATTATATTTTTTTCTTTGCCACCACATATAAATTTATTTATCCTAACACATATAGAGACAAACAAGCCAGATGATCTATTTAATAGAATGAAAAAGATGTTTCTTACTTTGTCCATGGGAAAAATTAAAGAAGTCACTATGAAAAGTTTACTTAACTCTAAAAATTGGGATAAAAGTCAGTTGGAAGTATACATAGACCATTATAAATGAATTTCATAAATACATTAGAGAGATAAATCCTACAAGGTAGGAACGGAAATTTCGAAGATGGAAAGTCAGACTCCAACAATATATTAAGTTACACGTGATGGGGATATCTGTTCTTTTTAGTAGCTATCTGTTGTACTACTGGTAATATGAAAAATTACAGAATCTTATTAAGAAAATAAAAGCAATATGGATTATACAAAACATAGTATAATTAGAATCAAAATACTTTCAATGCCATAATTTCTCTAGGAGATTAACGCTTGGGCCATTATGCTCTTGGTGGGGTCATTGATGCCTCAAACATTCCATGAGATGAGCTTCATTGGGAACTAGGATTGTGGGAAGGGAAGAACTCCATTAGCTGGGAATATTTCCCTAATTCAACTAGCCTAGTGCCTAGAGTGTTGATGCGTTGCATATATTTTTTGTGGCCTCATTTTTTTATGTCCTTTACAATTGTTTTGTTCTTTTTGTGGGATGTTATGAATTCCCAATTTGGCTATGGATCTGGATTTGTGCAAAGCCTCTCTTAGTAGTTGAATCTACGTTGGAGGGATGGAATTGAAGGCACAACATTGACATGCATCTTCCAACCCAAGGAGGTCGAGATATCCTAGATCCATATCACTCATTTCCTCATCCATGAGCATGCCAAGTTCCTAGTATAAGTTTTCAAAGGGAGAATCATGAGAAGTGGAGGTTGTGGAAATTGATTGTTCTTTGAGTTTTTTGTTATGCATGCCCTGATATGAGATTTGTTCATGATATTGCGTTGGTTCTGGATGTTTTATTTTAGGTGTTGGATACTCCATTGTATTGGTGGAATTGATTTCTTCCAGTTGATCAACCAGAGGGTTGAATCTATTTTCCATTGGAGTAGGAGTTGCTTTTTCTATTGTTGGCATCTTGTGATTCTAATGACTAGATATTGATAAATTTTTCTATGAGAGCATGATCTCTCATGTGTTAAATCCTGACGTTGATTCTCGTTGGGGGAATATCCATCCTCAGTATTTTGTTTATCTTGGAAATGCGTGTACATGTTCTTTTGGATTTTCCTAGATTGACCTCCTCCCGCGGGGCATACAATGTTGCTTCTTCATATGACCCATCCATCATTGAGATCTCATTTTTTCCGTCATAATTTGCGATGAGTTTGTCTGTATTGTTTTTCATCATGGTGGGAATCACGGATTTTAGGGAGGGGTCCCTTCTCCTCCCCCAAGAAATGACATGGGATCCACTAGAGAGGATCAAGATTTTTTTGACAAGGATCAGGTGACGGGGGACTAAAATTCCCAAGGGAGAGTAAGAAATCCTGTGAGAGGAATCCATAACTGAGCTTAGGGTGAACCGATCAAAACAGGTAAAGTTGCCTCCCACTACATAATCAATGCGTTAGAAGGTTACGAAGCTCAATATTTTTTATTTTAACCTTGTAAAATTAATTATTGAAAATAGATTCTTAATAAAAATAGAGTAGATACAATTACACACACACACACATTACATGGAAACCCAAACTGGGAAAACCAACAACCTATTTAAAGTTTCCCCTCTAATTATTTATTCATCATCATCTTCATTGTTTACAATACTATATGATCCCACATCATCCAAAACCCATAATCTATTGAATCATATTTGTTGACAACCCTAATTCCGTAATCATAATTAGAAAACCATCGATGAAACCCATGTGCTGAAAAAACACTAAAAATAGATGCAAAAAACTATCAAAAAAGAATTGGGGGATCACACCCCCCTTTGACCCCCTCCCCCCCATGCACTCAACACAATGTAGAAACTATGTTTGGTTGTGCAAATAATATAACACATACCCAAAATCTCCCACTTGTTCTTTTCTTTGCATACAAGGGATCACATGATACATAGTCAACAATCGAGGGAAACAATGCCCATCGTTTCTCTACACCAAGAGAACTTCTCAGTGCTCACAGACTTTGTTAATGAACCTACAAAAAACTTCAAAGTGTCAACCTTCATTAGGAACACCTTCTTTTCTTTAACCATGTCTCTCACAAAGTGATATTGAACATCAATATGGTTTGTCTTTGAATGATAAGCTAGGTTTTTCACCGAGAATATTTTACTCTGACTGACACAATATATCCTTACAACTTTTTGTACAAACCAAATACCTTAACAAAATATTCATACCCATACTTATTCCTTTCTTGCATGAGTGGATGCCTTGTATTCAGATTCTATAATTGAGAGTACCACTATAGACTATCTTTTTCTCATCCAACTAATTTCTCCTCCAAATAGGTTAAACATATACCCAATTATATATTTTCCACAATCCATATCTCCAGCCCAATCTGCATCAACAAATCCATGTATGTCCAACACTCTGTCTAATCCTTCTGTAACACCCAAAATTTTACTCTTGGAGTTATTGGTAATTAAATGCATGGATTCTTTATAACTCTACCACATTCATTCAAAACCCAAAAATAAATGAACTCTTCTTCTATAAATCTAGGTCGTGAATTCTAGTAGACCGAAGATATATGTTTGTTGGTGGTCAGATTAAATAAATACTCTCTCCTCAAGATTTATTTCTTTCTTTTTCAGATTGAACATTTGGATCTATCTAGATAGATCGTTGACTCGTCAACTTTTATACTTTTGATCATGAATCTGGATGGAAGAATGGATGTTTTCTCTTATACCATCCTAGGAAAATATCATTCCTATAACTCCCCTAATTAAGTTTCTCTTCTTCGTGAAAGAGGTGTCTCTAGATAGTTAAGTAAAGGAGTTTATATGAACTCACATTTCTATGGTTATTCAATTTGGAGTTTATTTAATTTCCCCTAATCTTCACGTTCATTGGATGTCACCTCCTTCATTGTTATTCAATTTAGAGTTTATTTTATTTCCCCTGAACTTCACATTGATTGTATGTCATGTCCTAGAGTTTATTTAATTTCCCATGATCTTCATGTTCATTGGATGGCACCTCCTTCATTGTTATTCAATTTAGAGTTTATTTTATTTCCCCCGATCTTCACATTGATTGTATGTCATGTCCTTATTGTACAAATATGAGCTAGATAAACTAGATTATTTGATAATATTTAATGTCAATGCAAATGGCATGGAATGAGAATTCACATCATCATTTTGGTTTGGAAGGAATCATTTGAAACACACAAAATTTATTTTAATTTCTTGAAATAATACATGTCAATTTATGCATTGAGTGGTTGAAATAAAGTTTGATTTGGGTGTTCTTTTCTCTTTCTATGTTTTCCCAAATATTACAATCTCTTTGGATGCACTTCTATAAGGAATCCTAAAATAGGAACATTGTGAAGGTTTTTGGATCACAACTCATTCCAATTGGTCAATATGAATTTTCAATGGAAAATAAAAATTATTGTATCAGTATATCCATGCTCTGGAAAATAAAAATTATTGTATTGCTATATCCATGCTCTGGAAAATGAAAATTATATTGTATCATTATATCCATGCTCTCTTCTATTGAGAAGACATTCTTTTACATATATGTAAAACTACTAGTGGATTTGACTAGATAGATGGAATCCCATCAACTCAATTAAACTGTGAACTTTCCAATAAAAATATCTAACCATTAGCTTGTATGTTATCTATAGTATATTATATTACAAACCAAACATTCCCATGGGTTACCAATTATAGGTCAAAGGGATGGTGCATTCATATAGATTGTCACATCGATAATAAATACATTAGCACACATGTCCTTGTCACGAATTTGGCGTGCATATGAAGTACTACAAAATGGATTGCTAATAGGGTATTTTCAACATTGGTGAAACCCTCCCCGCTCTACGGAGGACGATCGCTCTCACCAGGACCTTCTTTCTCCTCGGCCCGAAGAACTCAAAGGTTCTTCTGATCCCCTCGCGGGAATCCTTCGTACCCACAGTGACTCTTCACTTGTGCGATCCTCTCTTTCTTTGTTATTGGAGGATCGGCCCTCGTGACTTCGAGAGTTCAACTCTAAATACTAGGCCCTCGGATCCCCGAGACCCTACGTCTCTGGTCAACGTTGACCTTCCTTCGGCATGTTGAGACCTCGCGCTATCGCGACTTGCGTCACTATACCTTCGGGGTCCCAACTCTCGAGATCCGAAACACCGAGATGCCTAAAAACTCACTATATCGTCTTCTTGCTTCCTCGCCACTCGTGAGATCAATCTCTTGACCCTTCAACTCCTGAGACCCGATGTCCCGAGATCACCTCACGAACTCCCGAGGCATCTGATCCACGTGTCGAGTCACACTCCTTGTGATCTCGATCGACGACTTCTATCCAATCTAAACTTTGAACATTCTTCCGTCTACACTGTAGACTTCACGTCAACCTTTTCTCCTTACGTAAATCCCGAATAAGAAGTGTCTCTCCCCGAGACCCGTCTTCCAACCTGCTCGCTTCTCCTTGCGACCGGTTCCACAGATATTCTCGTCACTGCTCTCCGACTACTTCGAAGGCTTATCTTTCCTGAGCTTTCATAGCTTCTGAGCTTCTTCTAGAATCTTCCTGCACGCACTCCTTGCAGATGACCTTCAACCACGCTAAGTGTTGAAGACTTCTGACCCTGCGTACTCCTGCAGCAGCAGTCGGTAAATGCCTTAGCTCAGAATTCACAACTCTGAAACTTCGTCTAGCCTGCGCACTCCTTGCACGGCTCTATCTACCCAAACCAACTTCTGGGTGAACGAGAATGAGAGTTAAACTGTTGAGCCTCATCAACGCACTCTATGCGGATGAATTTCCACTGCACTCTATGCAGGAATCTCCTGGCTCAAACAGAGAAACAATTGAAACTCATTTCCTCATTCTCTCATATTTCGAACCTGCCATGCAATCACATACACAGCATATAGACAATAGGCAAAACAAGAAGCAAATATGCAACAACATAATATCAACAATACACAGAGAATAATCACAGCCATGGAACTGAATCAAAGTATTTCTTCTATTAATTCAATCTGTGGATGGGTGTCCTCCACAAGTTCTCTGCTTGCTCACTTCTTGCTCCTGTTTCTCCTCTGAATGCTCTGAATGCTAATCCAATGCTAATGAATTTCCCTACAATAATACAAAGGAGGGTGCCTATATTCCGTTTTCCCTCACGAAAGTAAAACTGTCTAATCTAGACTTAACTATTTTATTTACCTGCATTAAATCTAATAAATGCCTCAGCTACCTAAGGATGAGAGCTTATCTGCTCAAGGTTCGTTACAATGTACAAGTGCGCTTCTTATGAATGCCTTCGTTTAAATGGCGGCGCAACAATCTTTCCAAAATATTTCAAAAGTAATATGTGTTGGCGCTATCCAACTGTCTTTTCTACTCCACGCGCTGGCTCGCTTGATGAGTTGTAGATGCTCCTGCATCATACTCCTCTGCTCAAACGATTTCATGGGCTCTTGTCCATGAGTTCCTGCACTGTGTGCCCATGTTTCTGTATAACGACTTCTGTTTCCCAGCTGGCATCCTCCATTGGGTGATTCTTCCATTTTACCAGGTATTCAAAATATTGTTTCCTCCTGGTCTTTCGGCCCACTCGTTTATCCAGTATGCACTCCATATGTGGTTTTTCTGCTGCTGGCATTTGCTTCTGCCACTGGACTACTGGTTCTTTAGTTCCAGCCTATGCTTCTCCTACCCTGTAGGGGTATAAATCCGAAATGTTAAAAATCGGAGATATCCCGATGCCGTCTGGCTCATATGCATTTTCCCCGAATTTCTTCAGGACTCTACACAGTCTGATCTTCTTCATCTTGAGCTTATTGTATGTTCCCCTTGGAAACCTTTCCTTCCTCAGGTGCGCCAAAACCATATCTCCAACTTCAAACTGACGCTGCCTCTTCGTCTGATCGGCTCTGTGCTTATACTCCTGATTGGATTTCTGCAATCGCTGCTTCACCTACGTGTGAAGTTCCCGCATTTCCTTAGCAAACTCTTCAACATGAGCGCTGCTAGTTTCAGCCTGTCTTGACTCCTTGAGCTCAGAAACTCCTCTCAGTTGTGTCCCATACAAAATTGGAAATAGACTTCTTCCTGTACTCCGATTCACTGAATCGTTGTACGCGAACTCTGCCTGTGGTAATATCTGATCCCAACTGCTGTGATGTTCCACCACCAAGCTTCTCAACAGATCTCCTAGGCTCCTGTTGACCACTTCCATCTGCCCATCTGTCTGCGGATGGTATGCTGAGCTAAAAGCCAAATTAGTCTGCAGCTTCTTCCATAGTGTCCTCCAAAAATGACCTATGAATTTGGTATCCCGATCCGAGACTATGCTTCTCGGCAATCCATGCAATCTGACGATCTCTTTGAAAAACAAATTCGTGATGTGCATCGCATCACTGGTCTTATGACATGGAATGAAATGTTCCATCTTCGAGAACCTATCTACCACCACGAAGATGGAATCAAATCCTCGTTGTTTTCTCAGCAAACCCAACACAAAGTCCATGCTTATGGCCTCCCATGGCCTTTCGGGTATAGGAAACGGCTGATAAAAACTGGTGTTCTGTTTTCGACCTTTCATGTGTTGACATATCCTACACGTGTCAACAAACCTCTTTACATCTGCTCGCATCCCCGGCTAATAATATGATTCGCTCAGCTTGGTGAATGTTTTGTCATGTCCAAAATGACCTGCTAATCCTCCACTGTGCTTTTCTCTCACTAAATTCTCCCTCATGGAGCAATTCGGAATGCACAATTGATTTCCCTTGAACAACAATCCTTCCTGGATCATATATTCCAACCACGAACTCCGATCCCTGAGAACTGGATTCTCAGCTGCTTCGTAGGCTTCTGCAAAGTCTGCATCACCTGCATACATATCTTTCAGGTTTTCAAAACCCAAAGTTTTGACTCGAAACTCTTGCAACAATAAACACTTTCTGCTCAAAGCATCAACCACTTTGTTAGCAGTCCCTGAAATGTGCTTAATCACAAACGTGAAATTTTGCATGTACTCTACCTATTTTGCATGCTTCTGGTTCAACTTCTCTTGTTGACTCACGAACTGCAATGCATGATTGTCACTGTACAAAACGAACTTCTTGGGTATTAAATAATGCCTCCACTTTTTCAATGCCTGTATGATGGCATAGAATTCCTTATCATATGTGGAGTATTTCAGCTTGGCATCATCCAATTTCTCGTTGTAATATGCAACAAATCTGTCATCCTGACTCAAGACCCCTCCAACAGCATACCCACTGGCATCACATTTCACCTGGAAGGTCTTCTGAAAATCAGGCAACACCAGAATTGGTTGCTCTGTTATCTTCCGCTTCAACATATTGAAGCTTCTCTCAGCCTCCGCTGTCCAGTAAAAAACGTTATGCCGCTTTTTCACCGTATCCATCATTGCGGCGCTAATTCCACTAAAATTCTGAATGAATTTCCTGTAGAAGCTAGCTAAACCATGAAAACTTCTTACCTCGAAAACATTTCTCGGCGATGGCCAATTCATGATCACCTCAACCTTCTCAGGATCCATCTTCAATTCATTCGCCGAAATCACAAAACCCAAATATATGAGTTATGTCTGCATAAATGAGCACTTCTTCAAATTGATCAGCAGCTTCTCCTGCTGTAGCCTTCTCATTACAATGGATAAATGTCGCAAATGTTCAGCCCTGGTCTTGCTGAAAATTAATATGTCGTCCAGGTATATGACCACAAATTTGCCAATGAATTCCCTCAGGACTTCATTCATTAGCCTCATAAAAGTACTTGGCGCATTTTTCAAGCCAAACGGCATGACCAGCCATTCGTACAAACCCTCGTTTGTCTTGAATGTTGTTTTCCATTCATCTCCCTCTCTCATCCGGATCTGATGATATCCGCTCTTGAGATCAATATTCGAAAAATAATTGGCCCCACTCAGGCAATCCATCAAGTCATCCATTCTCGGCAGTGGGAATCTATACCTGATGGTGATTTTGTTAATCGCCCTGGAGTCTGTACACATTCTCCAGCCTCCATCCTTTTTTGGGCTTAGTACTGTCGGAACAACACACAGACTGAGACTTTCCCTCACCAGTCCTTTGTCCTGCAGATCCTATACCTGCCTTTTGACTTCCTCGTTCTCCTAAGGTGTCAACCTGTACGCTGCCTTATTTGGTAAACTTGCTCCGGGTATGAGGTCAATGTGGTGACTCACACTTCGCATCGGTGGCAATGAATGAGGTAGTTCGTCCATGATGATGTCAGTGAACTCTTCTAGCAGTTCCTGAATCTCGTCCGGCAAGTCATCCACTCTTGTGCTTGTTAGGACAATTCTCGGTTTCCTGACAACAAAGAACTGTGGATCTTCATTTTTCTCCAATTCTGTGAGAAGTTATTTTCCACTCATAAGAAGTATCGTGCTGCTCACTTCCGGCTTCACTTCCTTATATTTTATTGGAAGAAACTTATGGAATTTCCCATTCTTCTCCAAATTGTATGTGTTCATCCTCCCATCATGAACAACATTTCTATCATACTGCCATGGTCTACCCAGCAAGATATGACATACGTCCATGGGAATAACGTCACACAGAATCTCATCATGGTAATTCTCAATTTTAAATTTAACTAAGCATTGTTTAGTGACACTTACCCGGTGTCCTTTTTGTAACCATGACACTTTGTATGGACTCGGGTGCTTAGTTGTTTCCAGTTCCAGCTTTTCCACCATCTCGGATGAAACGAGATTGTCTGTGCTTCCACTGTCAACTATGACTTTACATTTCCTGTCCTTGGCTGTGCAAGCCGTTCTGAACAGTCGTCTCCTTTTCACTGAGCTGTCCACCTCCTTCTCAGGTGTCAAAAGAATCTTATGCATTCCCAGCGACCTTCCGCTGTCTGCATCTTCATTCCCAGCATCGCGCCTCTGCGCCTCTGTGATGTGAGCTTCACTTCTGTCCATTTTCCTGTCTGGACAGTCAACGGCTTTGTGTCCGTCCTTCCCACATGTAAAACATGTGATGATTCCTCCACAACCTCTTCCTCTACCTCGGGTATGAGGAATTACGTTGGCGTCAGCATATCCGCTACCCTGCTCTGTATGCTACCTCCCCGTCTCAGCATATTGCTGCCACTGCTGTGAGGTTCCTCCCCTTTCAACCTTACCTTGAGGTTTCTGCCATTCCTCCTTGGGCTTCTGAGTTCTCTCCTGGGCAACTGCCTTGCCTCTGGGCTGACTTCTGCCTCGCCCTCGCTGTCCCTGCTTGCGGCTCAGCTTATCCTCGGCTTTCAGAGCCATCTGGTACGCATCCTCAACTGTTCGGATGGTAACCATGCTCAATTCATCCTGAATGTCATACCTCAACCCACTCAGGTATCTCGCCACCTTCTCGTCATCACTCTCTCAGTGACCTGCTCGAATGTTGGGCCTATAAAATTCCTCGGTGTACTCCTTCACCATCATCATCTTCTGTCTCAGGTTCTACATGCGTCTAAACAGTGTGATCTGATAATCTCTGGGGATGAATTTTTCTTTCATCTTAGCGATCATCTTGTCCCAGCTCTTGATTTTCTGTTTTCCCTTGCAGCGCCTATCAGCCTGCAATTCATCCCACCATAAGGCTGCATGTCCTTTTAACTTGGTAACAGCATTCCTTACCTTCTTGTCCTCTTCAATATCCTCATAATCGAAGTAGGTATCGAGTGCTCGGACCCAATCCAACAACTCTTCTGCGTTTAGACTTCCCTCATAGACGGGAATGTCCATATTTGTCTTTGAGCTCATCCTCGCGATGGCTTGGATCAACCTCTCTGTCGAGGCATCCTCTGCTGTGACCTCACCTTCATCATGTCCAGCTTCCTCTTCCACCTCGAAATCACTGAACTCTCCAACGCTGACTCCGCGCCTTTGGGTGGTCTCCATCTCTTCGAGTCTCACCCTGAGATCTCGTATCTGGCGTTCCATCTCTGGATTTCCTGCTGACCTACCCCTTCTTCAGGCATCCCTGTCCTCACGATCAGGTGACTACCTTTCTCTTCTAGGCGGCATAATGTGAATCTCTATCTCTGCTACAAAAAGCAAAGATACTCCCGCTCTGATACCACTCTGGTGCAACCCTCCCCGCTCTACGGAGGACGATCGCTCTCACCAGGACCTTCTTTCTCCCCGGCCTGAAGAACTCAAAGGTTCTTCTGATCCCCTCGTGGGGATCCTTCGTACCCACAGTGACTCTTCACTCGTGCAATCCTCTCTTCCTTTGTTATTGGAGGATCGGCCCTCGCGACTTCGCGATTTCAACTCTAAATACTAGGCCCTCGGATCCCCGAGACCCTACGTCTCTAGTCAACATTGACCTTCCTTCGGCGTGTCGGGACCTCGCGCTATCGCGACTCACGTCACTATACCTTTGAGGTCCCAACTCCCGAGATCCGAAACACCGAGATGCCTACAAATTCACTATCTCGTCTTCTCGCTTCCTCGCCACTCGTCAGATCAATCTCTTGACCCTTCAACTCCCGAGACCCGATGTCTCGAGATCACCTCATGAACTCCCGAGGCGTCTGATCCACGTGTCGAGTCACACTCCTTGTGATCTCGATCGACGGCTTCTATCCAATCTGAGCTTTGAACTTTCTTCCGTCTACACTGTAGACTTCACGTCAGCCTTTTCTCCTTACGTAAATCCTGAATAAGAAGTGTCTCTCCCCGAGACCCGTACGCCAACCTGCTCCCTTCTCCTTGCGACCGGTTCCACGGATATTCTCGTCACTGCTCTCCGACTACTTCGAAGGCTTATCTTTCCTGAGCTTTCACAGCTTCTGAGCTTCTTCTGGAAGCTTCCTGCACGCACTCCTTGCAGATGACCTTCAACCACGCTAAGTGTTGAAGACTTCTGACCCTGCGCACTCCTGCAGCAACAGTCGGTAAATGCCTTAGCTCAGAATTCGCAACTCTGAAACTTCGTCCAGCCTGCGCACTCCTTGCACGGCTCTATCTACCCAAACCAACTTCTGGGTGAACGGGAATGAGAGTTAAACTGCTGAGCCTCATCAACGCACTCTATGCAGATGAATTTCCACTGCACTCTATGCAGGAATCTCCTGGCTCAAACAGAGAAACAATTGAAACTCATTTCCTCATTCTCTCAGATTTCGAACCTGCCATGCAATCACATACGCAGCATATAGACAATAGGAAAAACAAGAAGCAAATATGCAACAACATAATATCAACAATACACAGATAATAATCACAGCCATGGAACTAAATCAAAGTATTTATTCTATTAATTCAATATGTACATGGGTGTCCTCCACAAGTTCTTTGCTTGCTCACTTCTTGCTCCCGTTTCTCCTCTGAATGCTCTGAATGCTAATCCAATGCTAATGAATTGCCCTACAATAATACAAAGGAGGGTGCCTATATTCCATTTTCCCTCACGAAAGTAAAACTGTCTAATCTAGACTTAACTATTTTATCTACGTGCATTAAATCTAATAAATGCCTCAGCTACCTAAGGACGAGAGCTTATCTGCTCAAGGTCCGTTACAATGTACAAGTGCGCTTCTTATGAATGCCTTCATTTAAATGGCGGCGCAACAATCTTTCCAAAATATCTCAAAAGTAATATGTGTTGGCGCTGTCCAGCTGTCTTTTCTACTCCACACGCTGGCTCACTTGATGAGTTGTAGATGCTCCTGCATCAAACATGTTCCTAAAAGAAGCACCTATATCATTTATTGGATATGTAGTAGAACCATCAAACTATGATTTTGGTGCAAACTTTAGAGCTAAGGGTGAGAGCTTATGAAAGAAACATGTCCTCAAAATGGTACTATGTGGAAGAAATTATAATTCGTATACAAAGAAGAATGCATATACAATAGGAAGGGTAGAGAGTTGATATATGGTTTTCACTTGTAACATAACCCTAATCTAATATCCATATTTTTATTTGAATATGATAAAAATTGTAAATTTATTTAGAGCGTAAGTACATCTTTGAACGAATGTTGAACAAGGATAAAAAATAAGAGGATATAATGAGGCATACATGAGCAAAGTGGTAAGAAAATATATTCAGAAGTTGTGAACATAGTTTTCATATTCTTTGAGGATCATAAGTCATACATGGTCATAATGTACAACATTATTTTTATAGGTATGAGCACTCATTAAAGTTAAAACACTTAAGTAAATGAAGTCAAGAACACAAAAGGAAAATTATAGCTTGCCATAGATAATGAAACTAGTCCTCATAAATACGATTGATGAAAGATAGGCACTTGCAAAAGTAAACAAAAATACTAGTAGCAATTCCTCAATGAAAAGAGTTTGTAGATCAAGGTTTTTGGATACTCTTCATTCATTGTAACCCTCTTTAGGGTGAGTTTTGAACAAGTGAAAGAATATCTCTTTTGAACCTAAAATGTCATGGATCATCAAGTGCTCAAGGGCATGTTTCCAGAACATATATTGCAAATTTAGGTGGATTCCGAGCATGAGAAATATTGGATTAGATTTGTTGGTTGTTCTGATTTTATGGTGCTATTGGTTAAATGCTAATCCCATAACCTTATACATGATAAAATCTGATGGAAATGTTGTGATCCTTCCAATCCTGCCACTCTAAAGAATGTTCAGTCTATTTTAGCATGCACTATCATTTTTTAGATTTTAGAAGAAAGAAACATATTCAACCAATCTATTTCCTTTTATAAAAAATACAACAGGCACAATTTGGATATAATTATACATATATAGGTGATAATTTTGTCTATATATGGTTTAATAAGTAATTTTATTTATATTTTTAATATGATTATTTTACATATGGTGTCAGAGCCATGTTACAACACTCGGGGATATATGGGCTTGACATTTGAAATGTTTTTAGATGTATGAAAACATAACACGTTTTTTTTGTTATCTAACAAAGGTTTTTCATAGAGAAAGAAAAAGACAGTGTACACACATCATGGAAGATGCGCCACAAATTCCAGAAACTGAAACTCATGAGAGGAGAGAGACTCCTTTAGAGCTGGTAGAGGTCGTGATAATTCTGAAAGAGGATAATGAGAAAATTATCAAATCCCAATAAGAACAGAGCGAATTGAATGACATTTTATTACAAATCTTAACCGAGATTTAGAAAAACATGCAATAGGGTCAGATATCAACTAACATGGGTAAGATTCCTTAAAGTAAGAGGTGTCTTAGCATCGAAAATCATACCTCTAGTGGTGATACTGATACAATAACATTTTCTTCAAGACATAATACAACTACTTATGTTGAATCCATTCGTAATGGGTCTATACCTTCTTCTACACATAAGAAGAAGACTATAATTTCCAAAGATTACCTATAGGGGGGGTTCTGAAAGATAAAACCACCTACCTTTAATGGTGAGGTGAAGTATGGTGAGAAATCCGAGGCATGGATTCTTGGTATGAGAAAGGATTTTTAGGTGCATGATTACTCTGGAAACATGAAAGCTAGATTGGCTATTTACAACTTGAATGACAGAGCATCTATCTACTCGGAGTATCTAAAAAATGTAAAGAAGCTTGGTGAAAATACAACCACTTAGAAAATATTCAAAAAGTACTTTCGTTAGAAGTGTTTTTTAGAGAGGAATTATGATGGAAAGATCAAGGAATTTTATCAAATAAAATTGGGTTAGTTAACTATGGATGACTATGAAAGAAAAGTCTTGGAACTACTAAGGTATGTGCCATATATCAAAGATGAAAAAATTAAGATTCAATGTTTTCTTAGTGGATTTCCTGAATCATACAGAGACGGGATTGAGTTTGATGAGCCTAATACTCTTGAAGAAAAAATAATAAATGGAAAGCGATTAAGCGATTTCCCCCCTATGATCGTGGATCGTAATCACAACAGAGAAAGACCAAGTGAAAGAGATACAATCTCCCCATAGTGACAAACACACAAAAACTAAAGAAAATAACTAATTTAATTAGGAGAAATTAGGGATAAAGAAGAGAAAAAAATGTGCACCTTATTCTCCCGTTTGATGTCAATCCTCGCTCCAATTCATCGAAGAACTCTTAATATTCTACTAGAATGAACCTGCAAGACAGATACAAAATAGGGCTGGAACAAAAGTAGTTATACAATAAAAAACGTGTGCATGTTATATGTCAGATTGAAAGTAAACATAAAGATAGATGTACAATGAAAACAAATCTTGGGGAAAACAAGCTTTTCTATTACCAACGAGTGCAAATGGTAGGTTACAACCTTGTCCAGTCTTAGGCACTGTCTTGAATCTAACTCTCTGGGTTCCTCTGGGAATCATGAAACATCAAATCAACTGATAAAGACGTCACTTAATGACTCAGATAGGGATAAGGAGATACCCTATATTCATACAAAAGGACAAAGAAGCTATGGAAAAGGAGTTTCAAGACTAAAGGGGATGTTTCTGAGAGAATAGAGGGAAAGGAGGCTTGCTATATGTTGGCATCATAAATTTGCACCAAGGGATTTTTGTTTTCGTATTTATCCCTCTATGGTTGTTCTATATCTTCCCAAATATGTTTGGGGACTTGAATTCCATTATGTACGGGAAAGGGTCGTTGGGAAACGAGCCCAATCAAAAAACCCACCCGAAAACATATGATTATTTTATTTTTCACCAAAAATGAGTGAATCTGTGGGTTGTAGTGAGGAAAGGCATGCATTTCCACATATTGTATTAGGGAAACCCATGGGTATTCTATTAAAGAACATTTTTTAAATGACTCCTAAGAGGAATTTTTAGGGAAAATTATAGCAAGCATTGGGAAAGGGTTAGGCCATGGCACAAAAGCATAGGTGTGGATTTTTGTGTTTTAATAGATGCCACCTAATGTATGAGGTCAGAAAAAAAAAATGATGTTTAAAATACATTATGAACCTGATGGGAGAGGATGCATCGAAGTATCCATGGAGGTTCCCGAAAAACTAATCCAAAAAGCAATATCGTCAGCAAAGATCAAACAATAGTTTTGTTTCCCAAGTTGGGCATACCCATGCTCAGGAGTGATAAAGCATGGTCGCCAAAGAAAATACACTATGGATCCATGGTACATATGAAAGTATGACTAATTTCCATGGCCAGGAAAAAGACATAGTGGATCCATGTGATAAATATAAAGTAGCAAGCATGGCCACGAAGAATACATAGTGGATCCATGTCAAAGAAGATCATAGCCATGAAAAGATACACAGTGGAGATATGTCTCAAGATCAAGAAGAGAGAATATCTGGAACCAAGAGAATGAACAAAATATTCTCTGCAAGTACCAATTCTTGTGAGGTGGCACCATATGAGTTGGAAAGGAGAATGCAAGAGGTGGTGCTCGTGCTTCACCTGAATTCTTCACAACGATCCATCATGGTACAAGTCTACACTATGTGAATATATGATCTAGGTGGATATTGGCGACCATCCACCTGTTCCAACTCGCTCCTCTTGTCAATTTTTAGTAACACACATTCTTTTGTATTTATTCATCATTATGGGTTATACACTTCCATGGTTGTATGAATCCCTACATATATACCAGGTGGATACTGATGGCCTCAAACCTTCTATCATCTGACTAGTGTCATGCAAGGAACCTTGGGTGGAGCCACACCTTGGCATGTCGCACACACAAGGAACCCAAACTCTACCCTATATGAAGACGTCCATCTCCTCATTCACACCGAGAATATTTCCTTCTTGATTTTGACCATGGTGGAAGTGTGCGTGCCTAAGATAATATTTCGAGGCCTTAGCACTATTATTTGAAAACACTACCTTTCATTTATAAAAAACTAGATAACATGCCACATGAATGAATTTTGTTAGATGCAAACACATTTAGATTTTGGGTTTAATTCTTAATCTTTGAGACAAATCATAGTATCTAATTTTTCACCGAATTAATTTTTAATTTTTCAAACAAATAGAAAAATAGATGATAAGAAATAAATTGTTTGGGAAACAAATCACAAAAATTGTTTTTTATTGATATAAAGAAAAAATAGAAATATGAGAAAAATTATAAATTAAAATAAACAATGTGTTATATTTTATAGGATTATATGAATCTCCAATTCACTGTTATATTTTTACATAGCTCTCAAATTCGGAAACCCTAATTTAATGAGGCACATCACTCTTATATGCTTACATAGTTGTCCAATTTTAAAACACTAATATAATGATGCATGTCACTACAAAAAATGTTAAATGCACATGCATGTAGATTGAAGTTGTGAAGCGATTCCCTAACTAACTACCTACTTACATGATAATTAATAAATAAATGCCAAAGTCCCTAGAATGTTGAGCCATGATGAAAGTAGTGCTCTTCATTATCTGATTTGGGAAACTTAACTAGATAGGGTTTTGTTAGATGACCTCTCAGTTTCCCCATCTAGATCAGCCTAGTTAGCTAAGTCTTCCATATTAGTTCCTCTTGGTTTATATAAAAACCATCCTTCCTTTCCTCCAAATGATAAAACATGCCATTTTCCTAGAACATGACTGGATGAGATATGTTGACACACTAAGAATGGACTTGTATAAAGAGGTGTAGTAGGCCATAACTATGAGTGGTGTAGATAATCAATAAGTATATACATTAGAACTAGGAGACTTACATTTATAAGTAATAGGGATCAGAGAGATTTTAATGCACATATTAGTATGGTGTATTAGATAAAATCATATATGTCTTCTAGAAAGATTCCCAAGCATGTAAAGATCATAGTTGTGTCGTGAGGGATGCCCAATGTAAGGAAAGAAGACATATGATATGTTGTGGTGAGGAAATGATGGTCTATAGAGAGATGAATGGGGATAATAAACAATATAGATATGGGTATGATAATGAATATGCTAATGTATATTCCATGCTTCCAAGGTCATGAAAGTGGTCAAAGGGAGGGAAAACAAAAGAAGGAACATGTTGCGATGATAATGTAGATTCCCATTTATTACTACCTATATGTGTTGATGATGTAGGAATATGGAACCCTAGAGTTCACATGATCCATATCAAATTGTGTGTTGTAGTCTGGAGGGTAGTCTGGAGGTGCTACATTGAGAATTCAAGGCCTTCCATAAACCATTATAAATTTCTTCCTAGTATATATAAGTGGAGAAAAGATGTCCAATGAAGAAAAGAGTAATGGATGTAGAGGAAAATTGTAGATAATTTGTAGTTGATTTATTGCATCCCATGAATATACCTATCCATCATAAGACTAATTTTATACCCCAAAATTGTGTTGGGGACATAAGAGAAGGTGAGGTGCAATGCCCCATGTGAACTAGAATTAGAAAGGGAGATAGATCCTCTCAAGGATGACATATCATAATATAGATCCATAGAGGGAAAAATGGTGATATAATAAGAAAAATTTGAAGCTTAAAGAGATGAAGAAAAAAAATAATACACTTGTTTCCTAGTGTGTCCAGTACTTGAAGATAAAATAATGTTTAAATGAACTAGTGTTTGAATATTTGTCATTGTTGTGTTTTTCTTCTATGGACTATCTTGAGTTAGAAGAATAGAGTTGTGGTTGATAGAGGTTGCATGCTTGATAGAGGCTCATAATTGTACCTTATATTTGATATACATGTGTGTTGAGATCACTAGATTCCTAAGGGTAAAGGGAATTTGGAGGGAGCATGGAAAGGAGAAAGACAGAGGTTGACAGTGGAGGTTAGGGATCTGTATTTTAGTTGATGGTAGAAGGAACAAATTAGAATCGATTTGGCGTAATGATGAGATAGAAACTTACGAAGTGTTTAACTAAGGAAAGGACATAGAGAGATAGAGAGAGAAGTATTTGTGTACACTTACCTAGTGAGAAGTAGCATGGTCGTGTAGAGAAATGGTGATAGAGGTAAGATAAAATATTTTGTCATCTTTAAGAGCTAGTAAGAATTGTGTTTGGAATTTTATAGGGAACTCCATTTCTATTGATAGGGTATTCTAAGGAGTAATTCCCAAAACGCAAGGGGAGACATGTCGCAATATATGGTGTCTTGAAAGGGTCCTAACTGGATTTTTTTTTTATAACCTTTGTTAATCAAAAGATGGGCATTTCCTTGTTCGACCCAACCTAGCTAATAAGGTGAGGTGTGAAAGGTAGTTGAAATTTGTAGACAATTGAAAAAGGTCTAAGAGATGAGGTTATTTTGTCTTTTATTGATAAGGATAATAGTGGATAATTGGTCATTTATTTGGTATTTGTGTGTAAACAATAGTGTTGTAGATGAGGAGTAATTTGGATTTGTGATCAATATTAAGGGGATTGATGGTAGTAGGGTTCGGAAGAGAAACAATTTCAAGAGGAGGACACAGTTTAGAGGAGAAAAGGGGTTGTGACAAAGTCACTAGTTAGGTCATTATAATAATTGTTTTGGATGTGTCTTTCCATTATAATAATTTTCATTTGACAACATCATGTGTTTGGGTCTTTTGATAGTCATGCCATCATGGCATATAGGAAGAATTAAGGTCACAGATGGGGTTTGGTGAATTACACGCTAGATATGGATGAGGGTTTGAGGAAAATAATGTTTTAGGGGTGGATATTGAGTTAGGGTTAGGGTTAATAAAGGGTGTAAATCAAAGTATATTATTGAAATTCTATGTAATGGACAAGGCATAGATAAATTCTTATCTAGAGTGGTTCTCCCAAAGAAAGCTACTTTGTTATGAAAAATAGTAAACAAACCCTAATTGAAATTAAGAACATGTACATGTTAACATGGGTTCTTCACTCACTCAACTGATGAAATAGTTCATTCTTTCATGTCATATTAAATAATACCTCTAATTTCACTAGATATTCACAAATATCTCCCAAAATCATTTTCTTGAACCCCACTCCCAATACATATTTCCAATAAAAAAACCCTTATTTTTAGTAGATATCCCCTATTTTTACTAGATGTCATTTTTATACCCTCCAATACCTACAAACCCCACCATACANCCCCACCCCCCCAAATACCTACAATATATTGAATTTATGTTTAACAATTTAAAAATCCCCTTTATGAATGCACATGATAACATATTGGTCAACAAGGTGAAGACCCCTCTCTATTATTGACCTCTGATTTGAATTTGGTTTTAAATATTCATGAATACTTCAATAATCTATTGGAGAATTTTCCCTTAATATTGACATAACTGCAATCACTTTCATAGTAAGTTAGATAAATAGATTTAACGAAAACAATTCCTTCTCAAGGCCCAACAGAAGTTGTCCAATGTAGTGATGTAGGTAGGAGTGCCACTAGAATTCTTTTTTTCACTTAGGTCCACATATACCTCAAAATATTTTTGCTAAGACTACAACAAAGCTTTAGGAAACCCTCTAAATGATTACCTATAAGAAGGAGGATTTTGTCTTCAATCATAATTGTGTAGGTTTGGAAGTGGGAAGTAAGGATATGTATCTAGGAGTATAAAACATATCTATACATCTAACCACCATATTTAGGTAATGAGATTATGGTTCCTAGTTGGAATGTGGAGGTGTAAGCCCTAGGTTACATCCTAATGGATTTAGTGAGAGTGCTAGCCAATCATTTTTCCATTCTTTGTAAACTAAGATTTGAATAGTTAGAGGACTGAGTGTTGTGAGGATCCATTGAGAGAGACAGAGACAGATGTTATGTAATATATGACTAAAGGTGCAGTTGGAACCCTTAAGTTATGGATATGGTTAGTTTTATTGGAAATAAGGGGATTTTGAGAGGTTAGGAGGGTGACATTACCCAATATGTAAGTCCTAGGGTGGGGTGTGTAGTCTCGTCAAACCAAAAAAAATGGTGACACAACAAAAGAGAAAGTACTAGGGTGTGAAACAGGCCTCCAAAAAACCTCAAGATTGATCATATCTAAGGAAAAACCTAGTTTAAAGAACCAAAAGATGAAGTGTTATGAAGAATAGTTTTTTGGATGGAGCCAATGACAAATATAATAAACTAAAAAAAGGTCTATGGGACAGTGGAAAGACCTCAAATAACCCAAAAAAATGAGATGTTTTAGTTCAGAATAAGGTCATGTAGGGTGGGAAGGAAAGACTATGAAAACCCAATGTCTAAGCGAAATGGAGTGGGACAAGATATTATGGATCTCATACCAAATCATAAGAAATAATTTTCCTACAAAATAGATCAGAGATAGAAAAACCTCTAGTTGTTGATCTAAACAAAAGTTAGAACCATGAGAAAACCTATAAATTAGACTAGATTAGGATAACATGCTCTCTTTTATTAATGGGGTAAATAAAATTCTTATAATATTACATAACCCTTCAAGTTAAAAACCCTAATTTAAGGATGCACATCACTCAAAACTAGAAAACAATATTATATGCACAAACATGGAAAACTAGAAAAAAATATTATATGCACACACATGCAACTCAAAGGTGGAAAGTAATACCGAAAGTAACTACCCACTAACAAAAAATTAATTGATAAATTCTAGAGATCCTAGAAGGTTGGTCGTCAAGGGAGTAGCACCCATCACTCTCATAGATAATGATAACATTGAGATTATATTATCAATGTAATTGAATGTTGTTTGTTTTATTTGGTTATTTCACTATATTTAATTAAATAAAATAATCCCATAATGTATTATTATTGTTAGCACTGAGATTTGCCCTCAGACTGATAGAGGATAATCATGATACCCATTTGATTTAAATTATTAAAACAGGTTATACTTGGTGGATCAACAAGAGAAAGTAAAAGGGAGGACATCAGACTACTTGCAAATACTATGTATTGGGCATGGAGTCATAACATTATGTAGATCACATGTAATGAGGTTGCCTACCAGACAAAAGGCTGATGCAAATATGGGTAGAAGAATAGCAGCTAAAAAAGAAGAAGAATATCCATGTAACATAGATCCCTTTTGTAAGATAGATTAAAGAGTGATTGAACAATAATCAATGATTAACAAGAAATTACCACAAATCCTTTGCAGCTCATGAATCCATTAATCAAAGGTAGCTTTTGATCTTCAAAATCTATAAATATTACTAAGCAAGATGATAAGAAAGAATGGAAACAAGAGAAAAACAATTTGGTATCACAACTTTCATGAATCTCTAATGGAAGAAATTCCTACAACACATGCCCTCGGTATTACAAATGAGCAACTCAATTTCTCCTATAGCTCTCTTGGATCATGAATCCAACCCTTTCCTTATCAAAATCCCTTTCATGACCTTCAAAAAGGATGAAAAATTTCATGGAGTATCTAGTAGACCTGAGCTAAATGCATATGTCTATGGATTTGAACAGGGATGTCTGGAAGGTATAAAAACTCTAACCCTCCTCTTAAGCCAGTTCACAATGACAATTCACAGCATCTGTCTACCAGTTCGTAGTGGCAGAGTAACAATTCAGAGTGCCTGATTCAAGCATGAATTTCACACTTTGAGGAAACTGTTATGATATCCATGACATAATCCTTGAAAAAGTGGTTTAAAATGGTGCTAATAACAATGAAATCTCCTCTTTCATGGTTCTTTAATTTGCAATAATGAAAAATGAAAGCATGAGGTACTTAGAGTACGCTATGAACTCTCCTAGTGAGTTGGCAGCACATACACCCAACATTGACTTGACACTTAAACGAATGGATGGCGATAAGGAGAAACTTGTGTACAACTTGGAGGTGTGACATGTCAAGCTAATGATGTAAAGATCAAAGGTGTGACTCAATAACAAAACCAAAGTGATTCTTTTTTACCCCTACAATTCTATGTGCTAACACTTATGATTCATATGCTATGTTTGTAATTTTTTTTCCATATATAAGTTAATCCTGACTCACTTAGTGGGAAGGTATTTGATTTTGTATTGTTTTTTTGGGGCTATTTTAAGAATCCATGAATGGGATTCTTTGGCTATTACCCCTTGTTGGAAGATAAAGTGTAATTTTATTATTATTTCTCTGCATCTATTCAATTATTTAAATACTTTAAAAGGCCCTCAATCTATAGCATCATTATTTAGGAGTTTAATGTATACATGATCATTCTCACACATATATAGGGATACATTCTCCATTTAAAGTAAAAATGGTCAGAGCACCTGGTTTCCCACATCGATGTGTTATTTCCTTCCAGCTTAACATCAAGTTGGGTTGTCTTATATAAATGATGGGAAAAGCCAATATAATAACATGGGAAAAATAAATAGAAATTTTATGAGCCTTTCTTATTTCAAGACCACAATAAAAAAAGCTTTGTATCGTTGTTTAAATCAGAGAATCATTCCAAATATACATTAAAATTGTTGACTTAACTCCTTAAAAGTAGCGTTCAAATAGTACCAACCATGAGCCATTATATTACATAAAACTAACCACAAAGACGATGTTCTTGGTTAAAGGACTGTAACTATGTAATTATTGTAGGTTTTGTTATCGCACAATTTGTACTTGTCCAAGCCCAAGACAAGTTCCCAAATCCACGTAACTACAAGATAACCCACCTTAGTGGAGGCATCCCTGGTAACCTCAAGCGATAATATAGAAAGTGATTTAGAAAAAATTGGAGTACTCTCTCATTGGTTACCTAATTCAAAGGTATACATCTGTGAAATTGAGGCAAAGGAAGGGAACCTCAAGGGATAATATAGAAAGTAATTTAAACAAAATTGGAATACGATCTCATTGGTTACCTAAGTCAAAGGTATACATCTATGAAATTGAGGCAAAGGAAGGGTTTTGGGTACCTTCCTAGGAAAACAACAAATATAGCACATATATAGCAATTTCCAAATACCATTATGATAGTAGTACCTGAAGAGATAGTAGAAAATGGAAATATATGCTAGCTGATACAAAATTGCAGCAAACTAATAGTCTACATCAAAAAATAGTATTTTGTAACAACCACAATAAATTTATCTTAGAATTGCAAGAAAATACTGTGAAAACCTAGCATTTATCCAATACATCAATCATCAATCATTCCAAGAAATTTTTGAGTATGTTATCCAATAGTTAGAGTGAATTATGCAACAAACTTAAGTAGATTAGATGGTTGTAGCAGTGTTTTGCAACAACAACATAAAAATTAGTAGATTAAGCTAAGTTAAGGTTAGAAAAGGTTAGTCAAAGCCTTAGGGAATGGCGTTTGAAAGTTTTTTTGATCAAATTCCTACACAAAAGAAATAAAACTACTTATTTTTGGGCTATGGAGTCATTTACAACAACACTTTGATATAACTTGGAGAATAATGCTAGAAATGTCTAAGGAAATGGAGTGAGGTTTAAGGTGCTAGCACCTTAGGAAATTCCTCAGATTGATCATTCCATTTCTATCTCCTACTAATTCTTGTTAGTGTTGAGTTAACTGTACTGGGAAATTCAAATTACACCCTTAACTTCTCTCTTTATATAGGAGGTTGTAAGTCAAAAGCGGTTGGAAGTTAAAAGATAACCCATTTGCCGGGAAGTTTGCTCTAAGTTGAATTAAAATACCTTTCTTTTTTTACATGACCTAATTACAATTGAGAATTTATGAGTCTCCCTAGGATGGAAGGATTTATCTTTTTAGTGTTTTATATGTGGTTGGTTTTCTATTTTTAAAAAGGAAAGCATTTCATTGTTGGAATTTGTATGCTAGCTTGATGTTTAGCATGGCATGTACTTCATAAGTTGTTGGGATGAAATATAATAGCACCTTCCAAAGGAGGCTAATAATATTCTTTTAGTTTATCATATAATTTGTGAGAAGAATAAAGTATATTAAGTGAATCCCTTCTTTATTATAATTATTAGATACATTAAACATATGGATATAAGTGCAAATATCTAGTTGTGGTTCAAGTTAGTTAGACTTCTAGGAACTTGCGGCGTAGTTGGTAAGCTAAATTTAATCTGATTATATCTTGTCGATGCACTAGAATTGAATTTATTATAACATTGGTAGAATTACTTATATTGCATAGTAATGGAAAAACTATAGTACTAGCGATGAAGGACTTGATTTATGGGTTGTGAATTTGTCCTTGTTATATGAGAATTGATTATGGGTTATAAATTGTAGTTTTGATGGCTATGTTTCAAATTGATGTCTATTGATCTTCCTAATTTAGTTGTTCATACCAGGATGGCATTACAGATAATTAGATCGTACTGTATTAAATTGTTCGATTCTTGAGCAAGAGATCTAATTCCATATTATTGATGTTTAAATAATAGGATTCGATAAGGGAATTAGACACCTCCTTGTTCCTCAGAACAGTCGCCAGCCGTGACACCTTAAATGGTTAAAATTGATGGGAAAATGGGTTTGAGCGTTGCTTATGTGTATTGGAGGTCCTAACCATTGCAGGGTAGGACGGGTGGGTAGTTGTTTTTGTTTATTTTCGATTGATCGTCGTTCAATGCATGCAGATACTTGATGTGCGTCTTAGGTTGTCATGTTGTGTTCGTCGTTGTATGCATTTTTTCATCGTCAGGTGGTGACGCAAAGTCAAATGTGTTTGTTACCATTGCACACACATGCACACACACACAAAAAAAAAATTACTTGCTATTTGAGGTTCGTGGTCGTAACGAGGAGGTTCGTTACATATGGTATCAGAGCAGGTTCAACCCGCAACTTGGGATCGCTACGACTTTCATTGACATGATTTGATTATAATGTTGTTGATCAAAGTGACTTGTGTGTGTGCAGGTATTCATGGTTAGAGGACGTCGCGGAGGCAGATAACGGGGTGCTAGAAGAGGAGGTGCGACGCCTCCAGTAGCATCCACACCTGAGGGGTCTAACCCCCAGGGAGATGAGTAAGTTCTCGGATAGGAGTAGATAGCAGTTGGTGATGTAGTTGGAATGATGATATATTTTCAGCGCATGTTCAAGGAACTAATCAACTGTTTGGACAGAGATGAGGCCAGAGCGCCAACACTCGCTGAGGTTCCACCGTGCACTCCATTCGATACTGGTAGCATTCACTGTGAGCTCGAGAAGGTCAAATTTCCCGAGTTCTTTGGTGTTCCGGATGGTGCAGCCTCCAAGGCATGGTTGGATAACATGGCGATGTTCTTCGCACTTCACGATTATACCTCCAACATGAATCTTTGCATGGCGGTCTTTCAACTGAAGGGGAGTGCTCTTCTATGGTGGAAGATGCTCCTACCGCAGCTAAACATGGTCGTTGAAGATGTTTCATGGGAACTGTTCGAGGAATAGTTCGGAGAGAGGTACCTTTCATAGGAATTCATTGAGCATCAGGTCAATGAGTTCAACGCCTTACGACAGGGAGGTCGTACGGTGCCTGAGTACGAGGCCCGTTTTATGGAGCTGCTCCAGTATGCTCCGCACCTTAACATGGAGAAACGTAAGGTCAACAGGTTCGTGTTTGGCCTTAACATCATCCTGTGTGCAAATGTTAGGATTTTGATTCCTCAAACCTTGCATGATGTCATCCAGAAGGCCCTCATAGCAGAGGAGGAGCTTATCAGTGGGGGTCAGACCAGGACTCCAGTGAGACCAGTAAGGCAGGTTTCATCCATAACACAACAACACCAGACACTAGCGAGACATATTCCGGGATATCGTGGCTTCCAGACGGGATCCACTTTCAATTCACCCTGGAAACCGACGCCTCAGTAGTGGACACCTTATCGAGGACCACAACATCAACAACAGTGTTGCCCGCAGTAGCAGCATTTTAGGCATGTTCAGTAGAATAGACCGGGATTCCAAGCTGGTGGGTTGTCATCTTCTGCTTCGGGTACCAGGACTACTGGGCCAAAGAAGGGGTGTTGGACGTGTGGGGAGCCACACTACCAGCGCGACTGCCCTATGGAGAGGACCAGAGCGTCCCGATCAGCCAGACCCACTACCATGGGAGATATGGGCAAGGCCCATCAGATTCATGCAGCGGTGAATAACCGCCAGGCAAAGCATCAGTAGATTGTGCGCGAGACGACAGGTACCATCACTGACCAAACCCTCAATATTTTGATAGATCTCGGTGCTACCGAGAGTTTCATTTCTAATGCAGCGCTAAAAAGGATTAAGGTAAAGGCAGTTGAACATGATGAGTTTATCTTTGTAGAGATGGATTCAGGATCCAAACAGAAGGTTGGAGGAAAGGTTATGGGTTGTTCCCTTAACCTGGGAGAGTTTCTCACAAGGGCCAACCTATATGTCATGATCCTAGGATCTTATGATGTCATGATTGGTATGGATTGGTTGGAATCACATGAGGTGATACTCAACTATAAGACAAAACGGTTGAGCTTGGTCGACGATGAGGGACAAAGATGTGTGATTGTAGGATGAAACCAGGGAGTTTCCCTAAGGTTCATCTCTTCCTTACAGCTACAGAAGAGTATGCGCAAGGGGTGCAAGATTTATGCGATCCTTGCGTTAAATGAGAAGGGAGTAGTGAAAGGTCTAGAACGCCTTCCAGTGGTGAGAGAGTTTGCGGAAGTATTTTCGGAGGAGTTACCTAGGATGCCGCCGGAGAGAGATTTGGATTTTACCATAGTCCTAAAACCGAGGACTGAACCGATAGCAAGAATGCCTTATCGGATGTCGACCTCAGAGTTACAAGAGTTGAAAATACAACTAAAGGAGTTGCTAGACATGGGACTGATACGTCCTAGTGTGTCACCGTGGGGTGCACCGGTTATTTTCATACGAAAAAAGGATGGATTGTGGAGGATTTTCATTGACTATCATCAACTGAACAATGCCACGATCAAGAATCAACATCCCTTGCCACGAATTAATTATTTGTTTGATCAAATGAAGGGTGTGACGGTGTTCTCCAAGATTGACTTGCGATCAGGGTATCACCAGTTGCGGATCAAGGAGGATGATGTCCCTAAGATCGCCTTTAAGACAAGATTTGGACATTATGAGTTTACTATTTTACCGTTTGGACTGACGAACGCCCCAGGGGTATCTATGAGTTTGATGAATGGGGTGTTCCGCGAGTACTTGGACAAGTTCATCCAAGTATTCATTGACGATATTTTGATCTACTCTTGGATGACGAAAGAGCATGACGAGCACTTGCGCTTGGTACTACAGTGTCTATGAGAGCACAAATTGTATGGGAAGTTGTCCAAACGCTCATTTTATCAATCAAAGATTCACTACTTAGGGCATGTCATCTCCGGTGAAGGCATTGCCATGGATCCAGCCAAGGTCAAGGATATTATGGAATGGCCTGTGCCGATGAATGTCACAGAAGTGCGTATCTTTATGGGTTTAGCAGGATACTATCAACTGTTTGTCGAGGGATTTTCGAAGATAGAAAACCCGATCACGGAATTGCAGAAGAAAAACAAGAAGTTTGTCTGGACCGAGAAATGCATGGAAGCATTTCGGAGGCTTAAGGAGTTGTTGACAATAGCGTCGATACTAAAGGTCCCTAACATGGATGCAGACTTCTTGGTATGCACAGACGCATCCAAGGAAGGATTAGGCGGACTCTTGATGCAAAACATACGAGTGATTGCTTACATTTTGAGGAAACTGAGAAGGCATGAGGAGAACTACACGATGCACGATTTGGAGTTATTAGCCATCATTTATGCCTTGAATTTTTGGAGACACTACCTTGTTGGACGGAAATTTGAACTAAATACTGATCATTGTGGACTACAACACATTTTTACGCAAGGCGACCTGAATGTGGGACAATGACGTTGGTCATAATTACTTAGCAAGTAGGACTTCGAGATTTCTTACATAAAAGGAACAGTGAATCGAGTGGCGGATGCATTGAGTCGGAGACCACGAATATTTTTGGCGTTGCCTCTTCAGACGAATCTACGTGAAAGGATTCTAACTTTACAACATGACGATGACTGGTACAAAGAGGTCGAGGGTTTGATCGGACAAATCACAATGATGGTACCACGATATTAGGGATTTTCATTT
This sequence comes from Picea engelmannii, assembly GCA_009831015.1. Taxonomy (NCBI): domain Eukaryota; kingdom Viridiplantae; phylum Streptophyta; class Pinopsida; order Pinales; family Pinaceae; genus Picea; species Picea engelmannii. The sequence goes on from ML791522.1 coordinate 44,247, forward strand.
GATAGCGATGGTGTATTGAGGTTTAAAGGTCAGATTTACATACCGCCAAACTACGAATTGAGGATGTTGATCTTGAGCGAGGCTCATAGAGTAGTTTACATGGCTCACCCAAGAGTCACGAAGATGAGGGCCGACCTTAAACCCTTATTCTTCTGGAAGGGAATGAAGGTAGACATAGTCAACTATGTTGCCAGATGTATAGAATGTCAGTAGGTAAAGGCTGAACATAGACACCCGACAGGATTGCTACAACCACATGCTATTCGGGAATCGAAATGGGAGGTTATTTCGATGGATTTTATTGTTGGATTGCCACTGACGGCAAGGAGACATGACTAGATTTTTGTAGTAGTAGACACTCTGAAAAAGAGTGCCCACTTTATTCCTGTGCGTACAATGTATCAGGCACCTGACATAGCTAGAGTTTTCATCAGTGAGATTGTGAGGCTGCATGGCGTGCCTAAGAGGATTATATCTGATCGAGGATCAGTGTTTACTGGACAATTTTGGATGAGTTTCCAAGAGGCCTTGGGAACCCAACTTAACTTTAGTACTGTGTATCACCCAGAGACTGATGGATAGAAAGAATGAATGAACCAAACCTTGGAGGACATGTTGCACATGTACGTGATGGACCAACAAAGGCGTTGGGAAGAATTCTTGCCACTAGTAGAGTTCGCTTACAACAACAATTACCAGAGCACCATTAAGATGGCGCCTTTCAAGTTTCTTTACGAGCGACTGTGTCAGACACCTTTGCGTTGGGATCGACTTGAGGATAGGGTCATGGTGGGACCAGAAGTGATCCAAGAAATGGAAGAGAAAATGCAAACAATAAGACAAAGGATTAAAGAAGCACAGGATCGATAGAAGAGTTATGTCGATGCGCACCGAGTCGACCGTAGTTACGAGGTCAGTGATCGAGTCTTCTTGCTGGTTAAACCACATAAGAGATCGATTAAGTTTGGGAAGGGAGCTAAACTCTCTCCTAGGTTCATTGGACCTTTCAATATTGTGGAGAGAAAGGGGCCCATGGCCTATCAACTAGCCTTGCCTGATTCCTTGAGGCGTATGCACGATGTTTTTCATGTATCTATTTTGAAACATTATATTAGTGATCCTACACATGTTATTAACATGAGTTCCTTGCAGGTATCATACGAGGGAGCGCTCACGGTTGAGCCGGTCTGCATCTTAGATCATTGCGTTCGACAGTTATGACGTCGAACGGTAGATTAGGTCAAGGTCTAGTGGGACCATTATAGTTCGCACTCGGCGACCTAGGAGGACACATACGATATGTGCCAGCAGTTTCTATTTTTGTTTGATAGATAGATAGATGACATTGGAGACACTTATTTCGGCATTTATACTGAGAAACTTCAAGACGAAGTTTAGACCAAGAGGGGGTGTATGTAACATCCCGCTCTAGTGCACAGAGCGAACTTATTCTTTGAGGACACTTTCTCGCAAGTGATCCAGATTATTATGATATTAAAACATTTGACTTTGATTATGATGAGTTATGGTAGATGACATGATATTTTATTGCATTGACATTGACAGGTGATATTGACTCAGTTTTACTGAGTGTGCAGGGTTTTGGACCTTAAGGATGCAGAGGCATCGATGGAACCCTTTGAACTCTGGATCGAGTCAGGGAGTGTGTTATTGGGGTTTGACTGATTTACTATGATATTAGTACATTTGATTAGATGATATGATGTGGATATGTTCTGACATGATTTGTTGATGATGCAGGCTGGCAATAGCTTGCCGACTAGACTCACATATGGAGTAAAGGGGCCACACATGACTACCAGAGAGGTTGAGGGAGACGTGTGGACAACAACCCTGCCATAACCTACTAGCACTCCCGCCGTCGCTCGAACTGTAGGTTAACGATTACCTCGTTTGAGAGGACCCACGATCCTGCGAGGGCAGACTGCGACAATCGCTCACGATGATTCTAAGGGGCGTGCAATAAGGCGGGGGCCTTATTCCTTAGAATCCATTAGTCTCCCACAAGATCACTTGGTGGATTTTTGACTCTAGGGGTTATTGATGTCTACTAATCAGTCAAGAGGCCAGTGGCACCCTTAGAGCACATGGTGCATCCTGAAGGGCACGTCACGCAAAAGAAACAAAAGAGACAAGTGTCACGCTTGGAGCACGTAGTGCGTTCTGAAGGGCACGTCGCATTGATGATGAGGGAGGTATGAACCTAGATGGACCTAAGACATTTAAAACATTAAGATAATTTTAAAAAACTTCCCTAATTAAATGTCACCGAGTTCAGAATCTAAATTCTAAGTCTAAAAATTTTGCTAGGGGTAAAATTTTGTCTACCCTTGAGAAAATATCTCTATAAAAATAAAATAATAAAGTTTAAAATAAAAACCAATTAAGTAATAATTTTGATCTTCATAAATTTTGGGGTAAAATGAAGAGAGTAAGAACTTAAATAAAATCTGTGGATATAGAAAAGGTAAAGAAGAATTTAATTATTTAACTTGTGAAAGTGTAAAAATATATTAAATTAATAATAAATGGAAAAGAGGTTAAATTGTACAACTGCCCTTTTTAGCTCTGATAAAAAGGGGATAGAGGGAAATTATAAATTTTAGGAAACTAGGGAAAGGAGGTGACATAAAAGGGAAAGATGGGGAACTTAAGGTAAAAAGTGGGAGGTCAACTTATTAAGGAATTTGCATTTAAGAACCTTCTAAATTGAACTAAATTAGCAACTTCATTATAGGGAAAGTCTTTAAGACCTGTAAGGGAATCTAGGGACACCTAGGAGTAAATTTAGGAGTAACTCTAGGTGGGTGAGGGAAATAAGACAATTTAATAAATTAAAGAAAATAATTATTGAGGAATGTGGGGGATGAATGACACTTGTACGAAGGAGAATTTTTAGAAGATTTTTATTTAAAACTTAAACTAAATGAGATAAGGGGGAAGGTTTGGAAGTTCGAAAACTTTATAAAAGAGAGGAAGGAGAAGTAAGAAGGGGATTGGTTGTTAGTGTAATGTTATGCTACCGGATTAGTGACTTGACTGATTTACTTATGGGGAGTTGGGATTTCCTAGCTTGAAGAGGAGTGGTAGCTCGACCTTGCAAGGTGAGTTGGGAGATAGATGTGCCATCTGGATAGTGTGTGGCCCCTTTGCGGCTTGGGGGTCTAAGGGGGAAGCAAAGTAACCCTAGCGTTGGTTGGGAGGTACTGGTGTAGTCTCGATGGTCGGCGAGCGGGAGCGGCACAGAGCGCGCAGATGTCATTCGAGGCAAGCGATAAGGCAAAGATATGCTCTTCTATTTTGTAGAGTAGAATGCATATTGTTTTGTAAATGGATTAGATGTTAGAATGATAAAGGACCCCTTTTTTCGTCAATATAAACTTGGCATTCTCTTACTGTCGTCATCATTTTTATATCGGTATTCTGAGATGAAAGAGGCCTTTAACTTCAATCTACGTTGCTTTCCTTCTATATATCTTCTTTAATTTTAATGTTATAGCTATGAGGTTGCATATAACTACAACTATGTACAAGGGCCTGCGTTCCTTCCATGAAATACAGAGGGAAATTCTTAAGCACTACGCATAGGGATTCTGGATTGTGTTCTTCTTGTTGTCAACAATATTTTGGATAGCGATACATATGTATTGTATAATGATTTTAATATTCAGAGAATGGTTGATATTCAAAATGATTGACAGTCATAAAAGGTTTTAACATTGATAGCATTTGATCGTTAGCATCATGGGATAATGATAATTATTTGCCAATAGCTGTGGATTTTATTACTCCTTATTCGTGGATTTTATTGAAAATTAAACAACGAGTTTATCCTCCCTGATGCGTCTGATTGGGAAATTTATTTTACCCTTGCGGGTGTTTTTGTAGTGGTTGTGTAAACTTTTTATCTACAAAATCATAAAAATACAATGGCGATGTTGATATTGCATCAGTGCAATGTTTTTAGGTAGGGATGTATAGCCATTTCTTCTGCGAATTCGTGCCTCTGTGTTGGCTGCAAAATTTACTCGCACAACCACCGATATTACCTCTGCAAATGTTCTAGGTATTGGTTGGATAAATTTTTCTGCGACTGTAACTAGTAATGGCGGTAATGCAATCAACATGCTCCATGCAATTCAGGAAACCTTTCCTGTGATTGGACAGGTAGGGAGTCAGCTTCCAGTTACGAATTGGAGCTATAGGCTTGAGAGTTTTTGTTTCAAACAATTTCTGCTCCGTGTCTCCCCCCCTTTTTTTTTCCTGCATTTTCGTTATTGAGTGCATGCGTGAACTATGGCGATTACCTTGGATACGTGTTATGCACCAATCCTAAATGACCATTATCTTAATTATAAACTAGTATAGTCTTGTTGTGTGGTGTCTTCTTGAGGTCTCACCGTAGGTATTACCATCGCCGGTAGGTTGGGCGGAAAGTTTGGATGGTACGCCAACATCGATAGCACCTTAGTCAGTGGACAGCCCTCGTGTGTAGCGTCTAGACCAATCTTCCTTGTACAACCAACCAACCAATAGCTCAGATTTCACCTTGCATGAAGGACCTTGTCTTGTCCCAGCAGACTCCCTTAATTTTATCGACAGCTTGCCCTTTTTTTTAGTTCAGTTAATACGGCTAGATGCCACGCTAGAGTTTTTGTGCTTCAATGTTTAATATCAGCGTTCTGCTTTAATTTAGTTAAGGTTGTTTACTGTTCATATCTAGCAGAGTGATATTGGATTAGTTTAGAATCTGATGACATGTTGCAATTAATACGTACCTATGTTTTAGATACTAACATTTTACACTATTGGATTAATGTTTTATTTAATGATTAAGAACTGGTAAAAGAATGCAATTCTAATTTTTTTAATTTGAAAAGAAATAATTGTATATTAATCCTTTGCACCATTTTAATTATCTAACCCTGTATAAAACAAAATAGTGGGAATCTCTTCCTTGGACAGCTAAAACTAGTTTATTTTCTAAATTGATACATTTATCGTTAGAAAAAGTAATCTCCTTATTTGCTGGAATCTAGAAGGTTTAAGAATAAAATTTAAAAGAAGTTAAATGCTCAAAGAAGCAATTCCTCATATTGATCATTCCATTTGTATATCCTACTAATTCTTGTTAGTGTTGAGTTAACTGTACTGGGAAATTCAAATTACACTCTTAACTTCTCTCTTTATATAGGTGGTTGTAAGTCAAAAGCAGTTGGAAGTTAAAAGATGACCCATTTGCCGGGAAGTTCACAGTAAGTTGAATTAAAATACCTTTCTAGTTTTACATGACCTAATTGCAATTGAGAATTTATGAGTCTCCCTAGGATGGAAGGATTTATCTTTTTAGTGTTTTATATGAGGTTGGTTTTCTATTTTTAAAAAGGAAAGCATTTCATTGTTGGAATTTGTATGTTAGCTTGATGTTCAACAAGACATGTACTTCATAAGCTGTTAGGATGAAATATAATAGCACCTTCCAAAGGAGGCTAATTATATTCTTTTAGTTTATCATATAATTAGTGATAATAATCAAGTATATTAAGTGAATCCCTTCTTTATTATAATTATTAGATACATTGAACATATGGATATAAGTGCAAATCTCTAGTTGAGGTTCAAGTTAGTTAGACTTATAGGAACTTGAGGTGTAGTTGGTAAGCTAAATTTAATCTGATTGTATTTTGTCGATGCACTAGAATTGAATTTATTATAACATTGGTAGAATTACTTATATTGAATAGTAATGGAAAAACTATAGTACTAGCGATGAAGGACTTGATTTATGGGTTGTGAATTTGTCCTTGTTATATGAGAATTGATTATGGGTTATAAATTGTAGTTGTGATGGCTATGTTTCAAATTGATGTCTATTGATCTTCCTAATTTAGTTGTTCATACCAGGATGGCATTACAGATAATTAGATCGTACTGTATTAAATTGTTCGATTCTTGAGCAAGATCTATTTCCATATTATTGATGTTTAAATACTAGGATTGGATAAGGTAATTAGACACCTCCTTGTTCCTCAGAACAATCGCCATCCCTGAGACCTTAAATGGTTAAAATCGATGGGAACCTGGGCTTGAGCGTTTCGTATGTGTCTTGGAGGTCCTAACCATTGCAGGGTAGGACAAGCAGGTAGTTAGTCTTGTTTATTATCAATCGATCATCATTCAATGAATGCAAATACTTGATCTGTATCTTAGGTCATCATGTTGTGTTCGTCGTTGTATGCATATTGTTCATCGTCAGGTGGCGACGTAGATTCGAATGTGTTTGTTACCCTTGCACACACGTGCACACACACACAAAAAAAAAGGGGGGGAGACGCAGAGTAGGAATTGTTTGAAACAAATAGTCTCAAGCCTGTAGCTCCAATTCGTAACTGGAAGCTGACTCCCTTCCTGTCCAATCTCAGTAAAGGTTTCCTAAATTGCGTGGAGCATGCTGATTGCATTACCGCCATTACTAGTTACAGTCACAATTTTTTTTATCCAACCAATACCTAGAACATTCGCAGAGGTAATATTGGTGGTTGTGAGAGTAAATTTTGCATCCAACACAGAGGTACGAATTGGCAGAAGAAATGGCTATACATCCCTACCTAAAAACATTGCGCTGATGCAATATTAACATCACCATTGTATTTTTACGATTTTGCAGATAAAAAGTTTACACAGCCACTACAAAAACACCCGCAGGGTTAAAATAAATTTCCCAATCAGACGCATCAGGGAGGATAAACTCGTTGTTTAATTTTCAATAAAATCCATGAATAAGGAGTAATAAAATCCACATCTATTGGTAAATAATTATCATTATCCCATGATGCTAACGATCAAATGCTATCAGTGTTAAAATCCTTTATGACTGTCAATCGTTCTGAATATCAACCATTCTTTGAATATTAAAATCGTTATACAATACATATGTATCACTGTCCAATATATTGTTGACAACAACAAGAACACAATCCAGAATCCATGTGCATAGTGCTTAAGAATTTCCCTGTGTATTTCATGGAAGGAACGCAAGCCCTTGTACATAGTTGCAGTTATATGCAACCTCACAGCTATAACATTAAAATTAAAGAATATATATAAAAGGAAAGGAACGTAGATTGAAGTTAAAGGCCTCTCGCATCTCAGAATACCAATATAAAAATGATGACAATAGTAAGAGAATGCCAATGCCATATTGACGGACGGAAGTCAATAAATCAAGTAGGCTAAGAAAAAGGGTTCCTCTATCAGTCTAACATCTAATCCATTTACAAAACAATATGCATTCTACTCTACAAAATAGAATATCGTACCATTTCTTTATCGTCTGCCTCGAATGATGTCCGCACGCTCCGTGCCGCTCCTGCTCGCCGACCGTCGAGAATACACCGATACCTCCCAGCCAAGGCTAGGGGTACTTGGCTTCCCCCTTAGCCCCCCGAGACGGAAAGGGGCCAAAAACTATCCAGATGGTACGTCGAGCTCCCAGCTCACCTCGTAAGGTCGAGCTACCACTCCTCTTCGAGATGGGAAATCCCAACTCCCCACAAGTAAATCAGTCAAGTCACTAATCCGGCAGCGTAACGTTACACTAATAGCCGATCCCCTTCTTCCTTCTCCTTCCTCTCTTTTATAGAGTTTTCGAACTTCCAAACCTTCCCCCTTATCTCATTTAGTTTAAGTTTTAAATAAAAGTATTCTAAAAATTCTCCTTCGTACAAGTGTCAATCATCCCCCACATTCCTCAATAATTATTTTCTTTAATTTATTAAATTGTCTTATTTCCCTCACCCACCTAGAGTTACTCCTAAATTTACTCCTAGGTGTCCCTAGATTCACTTACAAGTCTTAAAGACTTTCCCTATAATGAAGTTGCTAATTTAGTTCAATTTACAAGGTTCTTAAATGCAGATTCCTTACTAAGTTGACCTCCGGATTTTTACCTTAAGTTCCCCATCTTTCCCTTTTATGTCACCTCCTTTCCCTAGTTTCCTAAATTTTATAATTTCCCTCTATCCCCTTTTTATTAGAGCTAAAAACAATAGTTGTACAATTTAACCTCTTTTCCATTTATTATTAATTTAATATCTTTTTACACTTTCACAAGTTAAATAATTAAATTCTTCTTTACCTTTTCTATATCCACAGATTTTATTTAAGTTCTTACTCTCTTCACTTGACCCAAAAATTTATGAAGACCACAATTATTACTTAACTGGTTTTTATTTTAAACTTTATTATTTTATTTTTATAGAGATATTTTCTCAAGGGTAGACAAAATTTTACCCCTAGCGAAATTTTTAGACTTAGAATTTAGATTTTGAACTGGGTGACATTTAATTATAGAAGTTGTTTAAAAAATTCTTAACGTGTTAAATGTCTTAGGTCCATCTATGTTCATACCTCCCTCATAATCAACACGAAGTGCCCTTCAGGATGCACTACGTGCTCCAAGGGTGCCACTCGCCTCTTTTGTTTCTTTTGTGCAACGTGCCCTTCAGGATGCACCAAGTGCTCCAAGGGTGCCACTCGCCTCTTGACTGATTGGTAGACATCAATAACCCCTGGAGTCAACACTCTGCCAGGTGAAATTGTGGGAGACTAAGGGATTCTAAGGAATAATTCCCCTGCCTTATTGCGCACCCCTTAGAATCATCGTGAGTGACTGTCGCAGTCTTCCCTCGCAGCATCGTGGGTCCTCTCGAACTAGGTAATCGTTAACCTACAGTTTGAGCCCCGACATGAGTGCTAGTATTTTGTGGCAGGGCTGCTATCCACACCTCTCCCTCAACCTATCTAGTAGTCATGTGTGGCCCCTTTACTCCATATGTGAATCTAGTCGGCAAGCTATCACCATCCTGCATCATCAACAAATCATGTCAGAACATATCCACATCATATCATCTAATCAAATGTACTAATATCACAGTAAATCAATCAAACCCCAATAGAACACTCTCTGACTCAATCCAGAGTCCAAGGGGTTCCATTGATGCCTCTGCATCCTCAAGGTCCAAAACCCTGCACACTCGGTAAAACTGAGTCAATAGCGCATGTCTATGTCAATGCAGTAAAACATCATGTCATCTACCATAACTCATCATAATCAAAGTCAAATGTTTTAATATCATAATAATCCGGATCACTTGCAAGCAAGTGTCCTCAAAGTATAAGTTAGCTCAGTGCACCAGAGCGGGATGTTACAATTTACAACAACACTTTGATATAACTTGGAGAATAATGCTAGAAATCTCTAAGGAAATGGAGTGAGGTTTAAGGTGCTAGCACCTTAGGGCTTTAAACTTCAAGCCTTGACAGAGGAATTTGACAGAGTGCAAGATATTTTGGGCTCTAGAGAATTCTTTTCCTTTCTTAGATTCTTAAAGAATGATAACAACAAGATTCTAGCACTAGACTCCTAAACTAATAACACTTTAGGGATTTAGGAGTCTGCATATGTAAGATTTCCTTAACAATAAATGTATGAAATAATATATAGAGAGAGATGAGGAAACACCTTATGTTCCTCTCATAGGGTTTAAACAAGTGATATACCTTCAATATGAACAAGTGAAACATACCATATAAGCATTTAACAAATGAAATGAAATTACATATTTTTCTTACTTCACCAAGATTTAACCATGCACAAACCCTAGTTGTAGAAAATTTCACCAAGAATAATCTAAGAAGAATCCAAAAGTTTCCCTCCAAGCGATAGCGCATAAGTAAAAGAGACAATGTTTCCCAAGAGGGAGATAATTTCATTCCTCTCAATGTGCAAATGAAAGGCAAGGTCTCTTTATTTATAAGAGACCTTGCAACATAATTTTAAAATCTCAATGTAAAATAATGAGGGACGACCTCATAAAATGACCATTATAAATTACACACATTAATTTTTACATAAAAGAGACCCTAAAAGGGTGACATAATCCCTTATAAGGGTGATGTTGAGCTCCAAGGTATGACATCATGGTTGGTTTTGCATGGAGTTGGGACTCCAAGGGATATAAACCATGCCACACATGTCAAAATGTCACATCATCTCCCTCCTCCATCAAAGCGTCATCACCATCAAACCTTATCCCTCTCAAGGGTCACATCATGGGATAGATGGCTAACATCAATTCGTCCAAAGTCTAACATCTAAGTGGAAGAAGGTGGGATCTCACCAACAAGTCATGCCCAGGTTCCTCCAAAGGATATGCCCTCAATCATCAATGTGTGACATCCATCATCAGATGATGCACCAGACATGGGGTCTAGCATCCATCCCTGGGATCCAAATCCATCATGGAGGTTCGAATGAAATCATCTCCCAATGAATACCTAGTCACTAGGAAAGGTCCTACAAAGAAAAACACATACGCTCTTCATGGGTCAACAAGTCATAAGAATCATACCAAGTAAGTCATATATAATACAAGAACCACCAGAAAATGTGCATCAAACTCCCCTTTACAAATTAAACAAATTCTCAAAGACCTTATAAGTTTTACCTAATATAGGTATGGGAGGGGTGTCATGGTGCCCTATTGGGTATGCCAACACTCAAGTCAGGGGATGTTTCCCAAGAGGATCCTATCTAGGTCATGTAGTGAGTTTGAGGTGGATTTGGGAAAGACTTCCATGTATGGGGTCCTTGACATATAAGGGTTCGTATTTTCTCATTTATGGGTGCCTTTGTAGAGGGTGTTCTTCATCCTTCATTTTCAATGAAACGTTCTTCCAATCCATTTTCCATTTAATTTATTAGAGTCTAAAAATTGAGTACTATTTACAAGGGAAAGTAAAGAGTACTACGATTCCACTTGAAGCTAGGATACATTGAGTGCCATATGCAAGGGAAAGTAAAATACATTGCAATTCACCCCATTGATAGGAGGGACATTTATTAATTATCTGATTTATTTTGCATGTCCTTCACTTTTGGAGAATCATTTCATTGTTCCTAGGACCTAAGGGTGAGCATCTAGAACGATAATGATTGAATTTTATATTTTTTCATCTATAATACCTATGGGCCTTCATCCCCTTCTTCCCATGAAATGAGGTACAATACCTTCATGGGTCAATGAATATGAATACCCAAAAGATAAGGAAATGGAAGTGTAGAATGATGGAAGGTGGTAAGTATGGATGGGAATGATATGATGACCCTTCAAAGAACTTCCTCGTAGCAACCCTTTTCCCGAGAATGACCTACTTACTAGGAGACCATGTCACTCACCAAGGTTAAACTAAGAAAAAAGTATAAATTCCAAAAAAAAATTATATAATCAAGAAAGGATTCTTTGGAACATGCTCAAATGCTTCAGATATTAAAATGACACTTACCATGATACGTAACTCGTTACCTCATAGAGAAAGACATGTTGTATTCTTGGACCAAGATGATGTGGTGGATAATGCTCAATTGCTGGTGATGAATGATGAGGTGCCCATGCAAAGGAGGGGACCTCCAAGCTCTGTTGGATAGTATCACTCTAGATAGTCCATGTATGTTACATGTGGGCCTCGAGACATAATATCCTTAGTTACCCCTAACATAGGGGGTAAAAGGTTCTATGACAATCATATTTATTATCCACACTCTTAGTAAAGATATAATCTAACAATATCGAAAGAGAACATTATTGTTATTAGGTTCGATCTTTAGAATGAATTCTTTCAGAAGTATTACGATGCTATCATCCAACAAATATATTGTTTATCCTCGACAAGCACCACACATTCACCATCAAAATCGTTATTTTCATAAGAATAGATGATTACTTATAATCATGATAAATGGTTGTTTCAAGGAGGGAATTGATGTGATTTACAACTTATTTGAACCTTATACTTAATCACCAATTTCCATTTGATTCTCCTCATTGCAACCCCTAAAATAATTTATTTATATGTTTCTTTCTGTGAAGATTTATTATGAACATATTTGATTAAGAATTTTAATGTGTTCGATAGGTTACCTTGCACTAAAAAAATTCATCATAAGAGAGTGCTTTGCATGGTAAAATAAAAGAATTAGTTGGGAAATCGGGACACAAAACCTTTCAGTAAATAAATTGATCATTAAAAAAACACAATATTGTCCTCGGTAGACTCCCTAAATCAACTAGGAGATCAATCCCTTGTGTAGTAACAAAACTCAAGGTACATTTTATTACAATCAATACAAATATTTACAAATAGTCACGTATCACTGATGTAGAGGCATATTTGGAATCTCATGGTTTTTAAGTTTACCTAATTTTGGCTTTAATTTGATATTTAATTTATTAAATGTTTTGGGGGATTTACTTTTTTTTGTTTTGTAAGCTAGAAATTTTGTATTACCTTTCAAATACAAAAATTACAGAATAAATCCATGACAATGGTGTTGATCATACCGATAGAGGAAACCATCCCCACCACTAGGTATTAAAGTTCAAAAATACTTGTCCATAATGACTGTGGAAAGACACTATTACATAATTTAAATTGTAGTGGATATAATAGATTCTATGAGCATACCAAAAAATATGTCCATGTGACCTTACTATCCATACTGAACCTACAAAAATAAAAAAGGATAGTTCATGAAGATTATTTTCTATGAGAAATACTAAGAAAAGAATTCATGAATGACCTAGGGCATTTTGGAATCATGACCAATTGTACTATATTTTCTGGACTACTCCTTTGTTGTAGGTTTTTTTAGCCTAATTCCATGAGCCAATCCAACTTTTGTGCCATCAACTCTTGTTGAAAAATCTATTCATTATTGTCTCTGTGTATTTCCAAAAGAAGGTATCACTGGAATTCTATGAACCCATATATGGAGGTGTCTACTCCTAGGGATTATAAACATTGTCAGTTCCAAAATTGGTTATTGGCTGATCAGTGGAGGAAAAAGGAGTGGAGGGTGGGTGGATTTATTCTACAATTGTGATAGGAGGAGAGGAATTGTGGTCAGGCCTATGTAGCATGAGTAATCGAAGACTAAACCAGATCCTCTAGAGAGAATTTGACCACAACCACAGAGGCAAGGAGAGTGAATACCAACTCCATTTGACTTTCTTCTTTCCCTCAGCATGAACCGAACACGAGGGATGTATAATGAGAGATGAAAAAGAAAATGAGGAAGCAAAAAGCCAGGGAAAAGACTCCAGAAGGAAGGAAGAAGGGTGATGGAGAAGGGGATGGACCAAATGAATGATAAATTTGAAGAGAAGTGTCGAGAAGGGTCTTCAAAACACATTCAACAAGAATTGTACTAAGTTGAAACAAGTTCCAATGCTCACACATGGGAGATATCCATCTATGAATTCCAGAGAGAATTGATATGTAGGGGTAGGCTAAGAAACAATAAAATGTCATTGAAGTTCATCGACCTCAAGGAGATATGGGGAGGTTGTGAGTTGAAAAGCTAGTGATGTGGCGACATGTTATCCTAACATCCCATTCGGGGTGAGAATTTACTTTGTTATTTGAAAAAATGTAATGTATGTAATATTTCTAGTTCAAGATGATGAATTTTCCTCCCTTTTTTTACTCGTATCTCTTAACGTAGTAATTTATTTTGAATTCCATGAACCAATTTGTTTTGAATTTGAACAATTAAAGTGGTTGTATAATTGAAATCCAAGACTACTTCATCGAATAATTGTAAATTTAAGAGACCTTTACATCGATTTTTTGAATATAATGGAGGTTAGAGATTTTCTAATATGGTATTTTTTCTCAGTGATTTTATTGTGGTGTATTTATGTTTGTTTTCCATTAAAATACAAAATGTCGTAGTTGTCTATTTAATAGTAAATTCAATTTGTTTGTGGAGAAATTCTATTGCATCATGAACTTGATGGTCAAAAAAGTGGCAATGGGGTGTGCAATAATACACACACATAGGAACATGTGTGTATTCTTAGAAGCACACACATGTTCATAATCCTATATCCTTGATTCTCCTCAAACTACCATGGATTATTTTCAACTCATACTTTGCAAGAACACATCAACGTCCCTAACCATGAGCATGCACAGTAGAACCATGCACATGCTTTAGAATGTGCATTTGTTCCTAAAAATAAGTGTGGATGCATTATAAAGAAAATTTTAATTTAAGTTAGAAGTTTTAGGGCCCTTTGACCCATACATAGTACTTAAAAGTGAGAAGGGTACCTATATACCTAGTTAGAGGAAAATGATGTCCTTGTGGGGTTATTTGTGTAGGTTCAAGTTATCATTCTTGATCCTGGAGGATTAGAAGATTCGTTTAAGAAATAAATCTTGGGTCTTATACCCTAAACATATCGAGGATAAAAAGAATCATACTTAATATTTAAAAACTCATAATCTTAAATATCCCCATCCGGAGACCAAGGATACACTAGAAAGGTCATTTGTGGATGTTCAACATGTTGTTGTTGGCCCTAGATGCCTAGAAGTTTCTCTTAGGATCTAATGCCTAAGTTTTCTCTCTTGATCAAGTCCAAGGACCCAGGAACCACACCTAGTGATAAAAGTATTTGAATTATGGCCATATTCTGACTTGAAGGAAAAAGATCCCCTCAATAGATCATCTATGATGGTATGAGATGTTGTTCATGGTCCTAGAGCCCTATAAGCTACCTAAAACCCTGAGAGATTGAGTGTGGTGATTTGAGGTATCATGTTTGTCCTTGGATGGCCTGAATATTTGTACTTCAACTAAGGATTGGGTTCCCTCCCTCAACTATATAAAGGCTTTTAGACTGATAGCTAATGCTCAAAACCTTATGAGGGAATTAACATAATTTGTTAGAAACCAAGGATACCGTACATAGGTCATGTGTGTGTTGAGGCATTTTTCATGGATATAGAGGCCTCAAAGCCTTCATTCGGACCTAAAATGTGTATTTATTCCCTATATCATTTCCAAGACCCTAAGATACATACCTATTATCTAAAATTGCATGGTGGTAGAAATTTCACCTACCATATCCTAGGATACCTTGACGATTCCATTCATGATTGTTCAAGGCATCCTTATTGACCCTATATGGATCGACTCTTTCTTCAAGAACTTAGATCCATGTTTTCTTCCATAACCATGTCCAGGGCCTTGAGATCCATAATTAGTTCTAAAAAATGGTATTGGTATATATATATATATACATACTTAGAGAGAAAGGATGTCCTTGAGAGGTCATTTGTGGTGTTTTAAGGTGTCATTCTTGGCCCTAGAAGCATAGAATATTACTTTATGGATCAACTCTCAATATTGTTTAGTTAGCCATATCTAGGGTCTAGACACTCATACTTAGTGTTCAAAAGCTCATAATTCCCTCTGTCTCCATCGAACGATCGATGATACCTTGTGATCTAAAACTAGGCACTTAAATTCTTTTTGACACTAAATTTAAATTTATTAATTTACTTTAGTCTCCATAATCATAAATTGATGCACTTTAGAAAATATTGATTTATGCAAATAAAGAGAATAAACAATAATTAGACAAGGGACAACCGAATTGCTAACGGAATTCACCCATCTTGGGGTATGTCTCTGGGGTTTAGATAATAACGAACCATTTTTTTATTTATTATTCCAAATAGGGTTTGATTCTCCTTTACAAAAGGGATACAATCCTCTCTCAATATGGGGATGAAATTTTATCCCAATGCGGGGTTGAAATGATATTCAGATGCAGGGATGGAATGCTCTCCCAATGAGAGGGTGATTCTATCATTTACAAAGTATGACTACTTCTCCCAAGTGAGGCCCAATTATCCCAATGAAGGGGATTACAAACTCTCCCAATTAAGGGGCTCAATTATCCAGGCTCGGTTTGCCACCATTTGGCTTACAAACCCATTTCTCCAAAATTATATGTAGGAATGAAGTTCTACATATAAAGAAATTATAACACCAATTCTTTACCAAATGAACCATGTCCTAAAATGGTTAAATACCTTTGTTATATAACAAGGGGTTGATGGTTCAATATTATTTGATTCAATTTGTATGGTCATCCAATATTTGATTAACCAAAATTAATATGGTATATTAACCATATAATATACGCTCTAACATA
>ML791522.1:87946-109664 GCA_009831015.1 Picea engelmannii
TTATAAACCAATAAGTTAAGCATGTGGAAAAGGGAAATAAAAATTATATATATAAATGAATAAAATGGAAAAAAAAAGGGGGGGAAATAAATAATATAAAAAAAAAGGAGAAAAGAAAAGGGGAAAATAAAAAAAAAAGAGGATGAGCGCACATACCCTTGAATTTTTGAAAAAGGGGGAAAAATAAAAATTGAATTATATAAACGAATTAAACTAAAAAGAAAAAGAAGAAAAGTCAAAAGAGAAAAAGAGGGGGAAAACCTAAGGAAAAAGGGAATTAGGGTTTGAGGGGATAAGGGGATGGGAGAGGGAAGAAGAAAGGGGGGATTTTTGGCTGAGATGGATTTGCTATTGCAGAGAGAAGAGAGACTGACTGATTTACTAGTAGGAGTTGGGAAGCCTCAGCACATTTGAGTGGTAGCGCAGCCTTGGAGGCGAGCTGAGGAGCTAGTGACTCTCTGGTTGTATGTGGCCCCTTTGCGGCTCGGGGGGCTGAGGGGGAAGAAGAGTACCCCTAGCGTTTGGCTGGGAGGTACCAGTGAGCTCATTGAGGTCGGCAAGCAGGAGCAGGAGCGGCAGGAGCAAGGAATCGTCGCGGCAAACAAATAAGGCCAAGGTATGATCCTGAACCAAGTAGTTAGAATGCATAGTAATTTTATGAAGGAACAGCGTAACTTTTATTTGTGATCTGAACGACAAAATTCTCATTAGGGTTCTGGTGGACCGTGTAAAAAGAAATATTTACTGCTCATGATTTTTGACTGTGCAAAATTTCCCTTTATTTCTGCCTGGACCATGGAAAAGATTACTGTTTAATGTTGCTCCTTCCTTGCGAGTTCATGGTTTAACTCCGGCATTTTCCCTGGTTGAATCCACCGAGTTTCTGTGGTGAGAGTCCCTGCGTTTTTCCAGTCTAATCCCACTGCGTTTTATGGTGAACTCTCTGCGTTTTGGGGGTTTATCCTTTCCCTGCGTGGGTAGTTAGTTTTTCTGCATTTTTAGGGTTTAAACTTGCGTTCTACCTTCCTGGAGCGATCTGATCCCTGGATCTTTGCCTGGTTGCGAGTGCTTCCTTCTCACTCACTGAGGTTGACTGTACTCATAAGAACACTAGTTAAGGGTGCTGGCTTCAATCCTGGTGCCCTCTCGTTCTAGTTGAGCACATTGTAGGATGCACGATGGGACTTTGGGTGTGGAGGTCTTGAACTCTGTCCGTTGGCCAAATCATTTTTTTTTAAAAAACTATTGGGTATCAATTTAATCCCTTGAACTGTGTTGCAGCGGAAGCCACCACAAGGGCGGTTTCCTGATGCGTTTATTCATTGAATTAGTGATAGCCTTCCTCTGAATTGTAACGCGTTTATTATTGAAATAGTGATAGCTTTCCTCTGAATTGTAATGCGTTTATTTAATGAAATAGTGATAGCCTTCCTCTGAATTGTAAATGCGTTTATTTATTGAAATAGTGATTGCGTTCCTGTGTATTGTAAGATTTTTTTTGCCAGGGTTTATGGGTATCCAATCATAGGGCTATTTTTGTATTTCCGCGGCTACTTGATGTGTGGTGACAGAATTAAGATATCCTCTTCGTAGTGGTGTAGTTATTATACCTAGGGTTGATGATTTAGACTATGACTAATTAATGTTGCTGTAAATTTTCCTCTTTATAACTTGCTGCCCGTGGTCTTTGGAAAAAGAGAATGTGAATTTCGGGCGTTTCCTTCGGCGGCGTTGTGTTATCCTGGCTGTAATTTCGTTTATAATGGCATGCGTTCCATAACAGTGAGAGTGCTGACTTGGTAGCTCGTGCGTTTTACCCCAGCGCGGGCAACCCTCCCGTTCTATGAGAGTGCTATGACAGTGGGCGTTCTAGCTGGTGTGCGTGGAGTTACAGTTCAAAGCTCCCTGTAGTTTG
This sequence comes from Picea engelmannii, assembly GCA_009831015.1. Classification (NCBI taxonomy): domain Eukaryota; kingdom Viridiplantae; phylum Streptophyta; class Pinopsida; order Pinales; family Pinaceae; genus Picea; species Picea engelmannii. The sequence continues at coordinate 89,862 of ML791522.1, forward strand.
ATGGTAGATCCCTTAAGCAAATTGTATAAAAAGCAGGAATGATTCGGGCACTAATCAAACTGCTACGCTGTATATTACCCGAGCATTGACAAAATGAGACTCCAAAACTAGAATACGAAAAAATTGATTTAATAATTTTAATTAATAAAAAAAAAAAACTCCTCCTAATACAGTATCAGGACTATTAAACAATTTTAAAAAGGGCATAAGTAGTGTTTCCCCATTGCTTACGTGTACCATTTTATGAGACCCATTTTGGACTATTCAATTTGTCATTTTTAATTGAGTTACAGTGGGTGGTAAATACCGCGTCTGTACCCTTGCCTTCCCCTGGTGCACTGTGCGGCTGCGTTGTACAGCAGCGTGCTGTTATTACAACGGTGCCTTGACACTTGCAGTTCGTCGTATTAGTGACTGTCCAGGCTTCTCCCTGGCGGTTCCCTCTGCATGACTGCATCTCTGACTGGCGTGCTGGCCGAGGACCCTAAAAACCCCAGATTTTATGTTTTAAATTCTGAGTTAAGAATGGCAGGATAACCTTGTTTATTTAAAATTAGGGTTAAAACAAAAACCCATAAATGATGATGCCGTTGTGTAACCTGGTTTTACTTAAGTCATTACTAAGTCAGAATGCCATATTAATGAAGGCGCACGAGCTGCATGATAATACGCGTAAATGGCGAAATTAATATTATTAAATTAATTTGCTAGCGCTGGATTTTGATAGCGACTAAACAGTTTTGACATGGAAGCTTGGGGATTGTCCCTTATACCTTATTGCTTTATAAAGATGTAGACAAGAACCAAATACAGTAATGATAAAGTTAATGCTCTTATTTATGGTTGTTGTTGTTGTAATGCGAATATTCTTTAAACTAATCGTTTAATGGAATGTCGGTCTAGGTCATGGGACAATCCAGTTTTAAATTCGTTGGCATTGCTGTTGAAATTTTAATATCCTTTAATTAAATCATTTAAAGAAATATCGTTATTAGCAGACTTGGCAATGTTAAGTATGTGTTTGCTGCGGTGTTAATATTATTTAATGGAGACGTTACTACCTGTAGAGCGCAATGAGGAGTAATAGATTAATGCAATAGTGATATTACTAACGGAATGTTCATGTTGATGGAATGGCATGATGAGTACTAGTTTAAATGCTATAGTGATATTATAAATTGAATGCTAATGTGGTAGAATTGCAATAAGGAGAAATAGTGTAAATGCAATAGCTATATCATTATTTGAATGTAATGATTGGTAGAGCTGCAATGATAATAATTTGTTTAATTACAAAGGTGATATTACTGATAAATGTTAATTTGTGATCAGTTCACGTGTTGTCGGCAATGGCATATTGTTTAATTTGAGCGCTTCATATTAAATAATAATATTAATATTGTCGAGCCACAATTTTAAGGATGGCTTAATTGCTTTGGTAATTCTTGTTCGTACGGCAAAAGTAGTAAGGGTTTAATTCGCAAATTTAGTAATTGTCTTATTGCCTTGGTATACTCGTTTAATTTGCAATAGTAGGAATGTTAGATTTGTGGGGGAAATAATGTGTTGATTCACAAATAATTATTGCTTATTGCCTTGGTACTAATAATTTATTTTGCAATAATAAGGCTGTTAATCTGCCAGGGCAATGATGGGGTTGATTTGAAAAATTAATATTGGGTTAATGTGCAACGTTGGTACTCGGTTAAATTGTAGGGATAATGTGGTTAATTGACAGTGCTAGAGATAATGCTTCGCTGCAATATTAATATTGCTTAGTGGCCATGGTAACACTAGTTAAATTGCAAGATTAATAATTGTTTTACTTAGCAGGTTAATAATGAGGCCAATCGCAATGTTAACAATTGCTTACTTAAAATGTTCGTGATGATGTTAATTTGCAAGGTCATTGTAATGATAGGTACTCGACACCGGTGGTAAATTAATGTTGTCGTGTTAGGCTTGGAGATTTTCCATTAAATACATTGTTGTTAAAGGGGTAAATGTAGTACCTCATCGCATCTTAAAATGAGAATCTAAGATGGTCTTGACGATGGATAGGTAATGGTATCTCATCGAACTTAGAATTTAAACGGAGCCTTGGGTCTATAACTATTATCTTGAGTCTTAGATAAATGCCGTGTCGTCTTAATGATTGGATGCTTATGTAATTGTTGCTGCCCATGGATGTATGATTTTCTTGGTGGGGTCGGTAACCCTTGTCCCTTGAAGTCAGATTTAGTGCCTGGTCATAATAACGGTTGTTGTGGTCTGAGTCCTTGTCTCGTGTTTTCCTTAGTAGACGAGGATTCTCTGTTGTCTATTGATGCGCTAAGTTGTAATATTTGTAGGTTGGACTGCTTGTGTTGGGAGGGAAGTAGTCACCTTCACTAACCCTAGCATTTATGTCTGTACGCTTCCCTGCGTCAAGAATCCAGTGACGTATCAAGAGTCCCGGGCTGTTTGAAGGCACAGTTCCACTCTTGCGACACACTCTGAGCCGTATCAGTAGTCTTGGGCTGTTTAAAGGCACAGTTCCATTACTGCGACTCTACTGTTGGATTCTTTCATTCTGTGACAGTACTGTACCCAACCCCTGGTGTCTATTTCTGCTTACTGCTACTAGTTGCATGCCTTGTGTCCAGGGGCTTTATTTCCTTGTTGTCACTATGACCTGTCATGTCGTCTTGATTTTGTTTGTCTTACTTGCATCCTATTGGTTCGAGTGGTGATGTAGGATCAAGAGGGTTGTTTATTCTACACGCGCACACACACGGTTAAAACAAAAAAAAAAAAATTTCACCTGATGTCAGAGTAGTTGTCCTTAACATAGGAGGGTTGTTACAAGTGATTCTATGAAAAAATAGTTATATCCAAAGAGGAAAAGTGTAGATTACTCAAACAAGGTGTGATGTTGGATATAGTTATATAATGAGTAATTGAAGAGAGCATCCAATGGTGGGATTGGATAAACATTAAAAGAGAATATGTGAATCAAAATTTTAAATTCATTGGGTAGAGGTCATGGAGAATAATATATTGAAAAAGACAGAATGGATGGGAGAAAAGAAATTGTAGTAATATTTAAAACGATGAGGAAAAAAATGGAATCCATAGAATTGACTTGTGGAGAATACTTGTAAATGTGGTGAGTACTTGCACAAGAGATCTAGCTAGTAGAAGAAGGAACATGGCTTGGAAAGTTAAGAAGACGAGATACAATTTTGAGAGAAAAGAATGAGAATTGTATTAAACGAATGAGAGAAATGATACAATACAAATGATATACGTTGTATATCTCAAATAATGTTCCATAGTGGAATTATATATAGATCTAGACACACTCAGGAAGTTATGAGTGTTAACTGCCACCTAGTCATAGTCAACTAGTCATGCATTCATCAATTGACTGGATAAAACAGAGTGAAATGAGGAGGATATCAATCATGCACAAGGAATGTGCCTTCTTGGTGATGATCCCAAGGTAATCTCATATTAATGGTGATGATCCCAAGGCAGGTGTACATTATTAATGATGATTCTAATGTTACTTGGTGATAAAACCAAAGTTACCCTAAATGACTACACTCTGTTAGTCAAAAAAACAGAATATTCTCTTATAATGTAGGAGAGGTTCTTAAAAATCAGAATACCCTCAATAATGACTAATAAAAAAATAAAAATAAGGAAAAAAAATTCCTAGGTGTGTGTAATATATCCAACACCCTTATTGAACACTACTATGGGGTAATGAGGAATGGGTTCTAGCAACAAAGGCCATTTTAGGTACCTAAGAATAATGAAACTAATGAACATTGAAATAAAGTGAGGAAAGAGGGAAAACCTCATGGGAACCCCCCACAAAAAAAAAATTACAATCTATGAAAAGAAGAGAAAAAAAAACTGAGATCCACCACGTGGCAGGTAGAGAGTCTCCAAAACCAAGAAAAGATGACAAGTCAATGAAGCATGATTTGATGATGAAAAATCATAATATTCTTCAGTGAGTGTGTTGAACAATCGTGGATTTTGAGATATGGTTGATGGATCTTTTGCATGTTCATCTTGGAGAGAATGTGAGGCGTACAAAGAACTTCCAGTGAGTAATCCATCTTTCATGATTTTTTGTTTCGTCATTGGTACCTACAAAAGAGTACTGGTGATGATCCTTGCTAATGAAATGTGGGCTCTTATACCATGTAAATGTGGTGAGTACTTGAAAAATATATCTAGCTATAAGAAGAATGAACACATCTTGCAAAGGTGAGAAGATGAGAGTTGTATTAACCGAATGAGAGAAATGATATAATAAAAGTGATATACTCTATATATCTCAAATAATGTTCCAACTGGTGGCATAGAGAGATATGGACACACTCAGGAAGTTACGGGAGTTAACTGCCACCTAGTGCTAGTCAACTAGTCATGCACTCTTTAGTTAATTGGACATACGAGAGTGAAATGAGGAGGAGATCAAGCATGTACAAGGAATGTTCCTTATTGGTGATGATCCCAAGGTAAGTGTATAGTATTATTGATGATATCTAGGTTACTTGGTGATAAAACCAAATTTTCCCTGAATGACTCCACTCCACTAGCCAAGTGAAGAGAATATTCTCCTAGAATGTAGGAGAGGTTCCCAAAAAATAGGAGACCCTAAATAATGACTAATAAACACAGGAAAATAAGGAAAAACATATCCATGGTGTGTGTAATATCTCTAGCATAGTTATTTGAGAGTGATGTGAAATATGTAGAGATAATGTAGTAGCACCAAATATAGATGGAGATGCCAAAATTTTGTGTAAGTGTAGATCCAAAAACACTCATGGAATCGATAAAAGGAATGCATAAATATTTTGACTTTTATGAGATTAAATACCTTGAGAGAATGAAAATTACTTGTGGAATATTGAGAAGCTATGTCTATGATGAGTGGCAATAGATAAAGAGTAACAAAAAAGGAATAAGAAAAGACAATCCTAAATGGGAAGAAGATGGTTATGAAGTTGAGAAATAAGTTTGTATATTTTCATTATAGAAAATTAGAGAAAATGAAGAACAAGGGTAGATGTGTAGAAGAATATTTTGAATATTTTTGTAGCATCCCCATTAGATATGGTTTTGTATGAGGTGTTTTGGAAATTATCATGTAGTTTGTGGATGTATTGAATTTTTCTATTAAAAGGAAGATAATTTCAAAATGATTATCATTTATCCTTAACTAAGAAATTGTAGATGAAGAAAATGCATGGAAGCATGCAACAAGAGGATAAAAATAAATAAATTCTCCTAAATGTGGTTACAAATATTGTTGGTTATAAAATTGGTATGCATGTTGTTGAGAAAGCTAATGAGGAAATTGTGTACAAAGAACATGTCGTTGATAGCATGCCAAAGGAGAATAGAGAAAAGAGATTTAGAGTAGAAGAGTACATGTTGAAATAGTGAGATGAAGGAGTTTTTGTGGAAAAATAAAGTAGTAGAGAGTAGTAGTCTATCTAAGAGAGTGTATATGTAGACTTGAGATATTTTTGTAGTGGTGAGTGGTGTTGCAGTAGAAGATGGTGTTGCATAAAAAAGTGATCTTGCATTAGTGGAGTTGCAAGGAGAGAACGTTACTAATGTAATAGTAGGAAAGATAAAATTGGGAATTCATGATTCTCATAATTTTTTCTCTAGTGAATTTGTTATAGGTTAAGTCAAAGTAAAAGTATAGAAAAAGAAATTGGAGTAGACAAAATAAAACATATAGCAGTTTCAACAAAAAACGTTGATGCAAAAGAGGAAATACGCAACATAGCAACAACAAGATGAAGATGATCATAATAGAGGAGTTATTGCAACAAAATAATATAAGAAAAAATATGAACGAGGACAAAGAATTCATGGTGTGTAATGAAATTAATCTTATCTGAACTAGACAAGTCATCAAACCAGTCAATCCTAAAAAATTAAACTAGACTGAAACAAAAAACTATCAGACCACAAAATTCGTCTACCAAAAACCACATATATATTCATGCGCATCTATATAAATCCAAACCATTATACAAAAAAACTCAATTTTTCTCTTGTATATATTAAATGTGCATATAACCAAAATAACATCGAGTGTAATCTATCTCTGAACCAAAATACAAAAAAAAAAAAGTGTGTCTAAATGGCCTCTAGAGTCCAAAAAAAATATTATTTCTACAAAAAATAACTGCATATCGTCAAAATAATTTTGTATATTGGGATCCTCATCATGAGTATCACCCTCTAAGCATTAAAATAAGATATAAAAAACTTAACATGTTTAATCAGTGATTTTGATTGATTGAAGGGTGCATTTTTACTAGGGCCATGACAAAGGAGTTAAACCATAAATGTCACCAAGATCAAGATGCATAGAGTGTTTGGTTCTCTTGATTAAATTCTATTTCTATACCATCATACATGATAGAATCTAGTAGAAATTGTGCAATCCTAAAAATTGTTCAATGTGTTGAATTTTGAATGAGATCTAAAACTCTACTTTCTCCTAAAGAAAATGTTAAAAATTTAAGTAAAATGATAGAAAATGAAAGATAAAGGGGAATGTTTGATTTCAATTTAATAATTTAATATTAAAATAAATTACTAGGGTTAGGATTTTTTCTTTCACTTTTATTGTTTTATTGTTTTTATATTACCATTAATTACTCAAGTTAGGTTTGTTTCTTTCACTTTTATTATTATTATTATTATTATTATTATTATTATTATTATTATTATTATCAATTTGATTTTCATGGACGATAACCACAACTATATATAATTGATATCTTTTTTTCTCTAAATTTGAATTTTAGTGATCCATAGATGGGGCCTTAAAATGTCATATAGATAGCTTGTTAGACTAGTAGGTTTTGGTAGTTTTGGTCTAGTTTTATACCACTAATTAACATAGTGGTAACAGATAAAAGTAGGAGGATAAATCAGCAATAGGAACCATTCAATGATAAACATTTGAATGGGTGAGCTATTTTGAATAAAATTTGTTGTAGATAGAACAAATTGTAGAAACACAACAAATGGTAGAAGAGATGATATAAAGGAATAAAAAGGACAATGAATGGAGAGTACAAAATGATGAATGTGGAAGAGTAAGGAAAAAAGAAAGAAGAAGAAGAAAATATAGGGAACTTGATAGTTGTTGTTTCATCAAAAACCTTTTGAGTAGGATGCTGAAATATTTTCAACTAGGAGAATCTAATAAAGGAAAATTTATTTATATTTATCCTATATATTCGCTTACTTTTTCTTAGTTGAAATCATATCACTAGAAATATCCCACACATTTTCTTAAGTTTACTCAACTTTTGTGATTTTACAATAAGTTGCAATGTTGTAAAATATTTCTTCTCTATACTGAATTTTTGTTAACCATTGGAATATAAAACAATATATTTGGAAAAACAAATTGAGTATAGTACTCTGGCCCAATGTAAAATAACACAACCATAAATATGAAGTTTTTGAACATAAAAGATGTTTGACTCTCTTTTGATTTGATTTTGGGGATGTTTGTAAATTTCAGAGACTCGTTCATAAACTATCTATATGTAATGGAGACTTAAGTCCCTAGGAATGGTTATGGTATTTTTGCTTATTTTCAAGAAAAACCACTGATGGAATGGTTAGAAGGAATGCATACATATTTTGACTTTGATGAGTTTAAAGACCTCAAGAGAGTGAAAATTACTTGTGGAAGATTGAGGAGCTATGTGTATGATGGGTGGAAATAGCTAAAGAGTGACAGAAAATGAAGAGGAAAAGACAATCCAGAATGGGGAGAAGATGATCACAAATTTGAGAGAAAATTTTGTAGATTTTGATTATACTTTGAAAATAAAGAGAAAATTAGAGAAATTGAAGAACAAGGGTAGAAGTGTAGAATAATATTTTGAATATTTTTGTAGTATCTCTATTAAACATGGTTTTGTATGAGGTGGTTAGGAAAATATCATGTAGTTTTTGGATGTATTGAATTTTTCTATTAAAAGGAAGACAATTGCAAAATAATTATCATTTAACCTTGAGAACCAAGAAATTGTAGATGAATAAAATGCATGAGACCATGCAACAAAAGGATAAAAATAAATAAATTCTCCTAAATGTGGTTACAAAGAATTTTGATTATAAAATTGGTCTACATGTTGAGAAAACTAATGAGGAAATTGTGTGCAAAGGACATGCCATTGATAGAACGCCAAAGGATAATGGAGAAAAGAGATTTACAGTAGAAGTGTACATTGAAAATAGTGATATGAAGGAGTTTTGTTGAAAAATCAAATTGTAGAGAGTAGTAGTTTACCTAAGAGAGTGTATATGTAGACAAAATATATTTTTGAAGTGGTGAATTGACGCAGACCCCCAACCCTCCAGCCGAGATCTGCCACAGGATCATTCCAATGCTTCCTCGAGTCGAAAGGACTCTTTCGGATCCGTATCAGAATCTCAAATTTCGATCCACAGGTCCTTTCCTGAAAACCCTACCTATGTCAACATATACCAGGCAAGAGTCTTCACCTCTTCGACCAAGCAAAAAATTGTGTTTCGGGTTTCACGACTTCGGGAATCCTCGTGTCAAGGTTCTTGGTTCCCCGATCCCCCAAAACCCAATAGTCCAAAATGATGAAAATGGATTCAATCGTCGATTAGCCCTTGGCCCACATCTCGGTCAATGTGACCACTTTCCCCCGTGACGGCAACCTTCTTCGGGATTTCCAATATCAATAGCCCCAGCTCTTAGTCTTCGAGATGGACAAAATGTTGATCCCCAAAATGCCAAAATCCCTGGCCCAACTTTCTCCTCTCAAAGCATGTGTCACGTTTTGCGACTTCGGGACTTCCGATGTGAAGTGTTTCGACTTATGTCTGCGGGATCCCCAAAATGTTGAATCCTGATATCTCGATAGAATGTGTGTCCGCAGCCCCACTCCTCTCTATGTTGCGTTTCGTGACTTCAGGGTTTTCATCCCCAAGAGCCCGGATTCCTTGTCTCTAGGAATTCCGAAATCCCGATCCCCGGTATGCCGAAATGTCAGCTTCCTATCGTATCCCTTCAATGATTCGGGGTTTCACACTTCGAGACTTCACGATCCTCGTTGCAACCCCTTCCGTTGCTCTCATCTATGGGATCCTCGGTATGACGAACCTCAGTATAATCCTTTCAGGGATTTTCCCGATGCCTCGATCGCCGCCACGTGTCCTCTTGTTGGACGGTCCCGATACTCTCGATGTTTCTGGACTCCGTGACCCTAATGACACTGATCACTGGTCCTTCAAACTCCTGGTGTCTGACTTCCCAGTAGCTCCTCCGATCACTACCACGTGTCCTCCACAGATGGAAGACCCTGATCGCTTCGGGACTTCACAAGTCATGAAGTCAAAAGACTTCCCTATTCCGCTCTTCAATGCCCGAATCCCTGAAATATGCGGATCTCATGACACGTGTCCTTCGCAGATGGACGGATATGATGTCTTCAAGACTTCATGAGTCAAGACTTCCTCTCTCCTGAACTCCTACCTCTCTGTCTCCTGATATCCGAAACCCCGATGGGTCCTCGAATTACCTCCACGCATCCTCTGAGTGATGGATGGTCCCAATTCCTTCAGGACTTCACGGATCGGGGGATCGTGATGCAGTGATTCCATGACCCCTATACGCTCTGATCCCCGAACTTCAAAATCCCAATGCCTCTGTCATTTCGGGAATTTGACAACCCTCTACTCAATCCATATGCGAGATTAATGTGTGTGCACCTTCTCCCAGATATGATAACTATCAGTGATCTGCGTGGGGTCTGACGGTAGTTGTAGCTTCTCCCTTGTGCGCTCTTGTTCCTGCCTTGGAAGATTTTCCAATTATCAAAGGCCTCAACCTTTTTCCCCTGCTTCGAAGCCCTCAACTTTGGCTTCTGTCGACGTTATTGAAACCGCTGACCCTCCTGAGCTTCCTCGAACTCAAACCCTCCAAAGGGTTTTCCTAGCCTTTCTGCTCCTCCTTACAGCTATGGGCCTATACATGAAAGCACTAGTCCTTCTGAGATTTGTCCTCTTTGAATCCTTAAAGGATTCTTCGACCTTTTCACTCCTTGCAGGGTCCTTGCACACATGAAGGTGCTATCCATCTTGATCTTCTTTGTTGCTCAGACCTCTAAGGGATTTAACCATTTTTTTCTCTCTTTCAGATGGAGAATCTGATGCCCTCGTGGCAATATCTTGCTCAAGCAACCCCCTGTTGAGCCTACAGGGTGTTCAACAACCTTGTGAAGGTCCTATTCCTTGGACGCTTCTCTGTTCTAGAACTCAAGGAGTTCTCTTTGTGCACATAGGCACTTGCTCAATGCCCTCCTGGCAGAGTTCTCACAGAATCCTGCAGTGATTCTGTCTTTTGTTGTGTCCTCCTCTGTACAGCCTCACCTCCAAGGCATTCAACAACCTTGAGGTTTCTCCTTGAGCCAATGAATTCGGCTGGTGCACCCTCCTAGCACGTCCTTTCCCAAATTCCACAGAATTCAGGAGTGCATCTATGCAATAGCTTTCAGAACTCGTAGCATTCTGTCACACCCTCTTGGCATGAAGCCTCAAAGAACCCCAAACCTGAATTCAAATAACCCACAGATAGAAGAACCTATCTGTCCTTGAAAATGCACATCTACATCATATAAATAACATAGAGAGACATTCATAAACACATAAAGACACACAAAAAATCATGCAGGAAATCTGCTCTTTATATTAATATGAAATGCCTCCTTTACAGGGTGTTCTTGAGCTCAGACTTTGACAAAGTCTTGGCTCCTTCTCTCCTCTACTCTAACTCTCGTAGAGCTCTCCTATCTCTCGACTCGACTAACTCTCAAAATTATATCAAAAAAGATCTTTTACATGAGGGGGCTCTTCGAGCTCTTCCCTCCATCTCACCTACCCTATTCAATTACATTAACTCTACATTGAATGGGTTGTCTAGTCTAGATTAGATCTAGATCTCAGTCTTACAAACATTTAAGGCTACCTATAACTAAGGCCTGCACATACACATGGCCTTTGGGCTCTACGGCCTTACAAAAATTTAACACATTAATTCAAATTCAAAATGTGAGAGGACTTGCGCCTCTCTTCCTTGAATGCGTTCTTTGAATGCACTGAGTGGGATGGCTAGTTGGCACATCACTAGATGGAGCGATGCTCCTGCATCATACTCCTCTACCACAAAAAATTCATGAGCTCCTGCTCATGAGCTCTCCACCCTGGTTGTTGAAATCCACTTGGATCCCAAATAACTCTTTGGAGTTGTCCAACTGCTCCACTACTCTGTTGTTGTTGTTGCTGCTACTAATGTTCTGCTGCTACGACAGACCCTCTTCTACTCAGCCTCTCTCTGCTGGAAGTCTCATGTGATGACTTCAACATTAGCCTCCTGACTTGCTCGATCTCTTCATCCAGCTGCTCCTCTGGTTGGCTCTACTTTTGCAGTCTCCTCTGCTGCAATTTCTCTCTACAAATGGGCAGATAATCATGATCTCCCATGTCATCCTCTTCATCTTTTGTGGCACTAAGTGTCCACTCTGCTGTAGACTTATCTACAGTCTCATTACTGAGTTTATGCTCAGCTTCCTCCTGTGGCAGTGCTACTGCTGCCATTTCTCTCTCACGCATGTCTCCTGCTTCCTCCAGCTTCTCCTTGGGTTGGATTTCTCCTTCATTATCTGTTGCATGCTTTGGAAATGTAGTCTTTATCAGTTCATCTCTCTGGCTGAAATCTCTGAGCGATTCCTCAGAATGCTCCTCTGCCAATATCTACTCATGGTAGTCACTCTCTAGCTCTGGATTGTTCAACCAATCCTCCAGCATCTCCAACTCCATATCCCATGGAGTGAGTACTTCATCTACCTGCACCTCTTTTTCTATCAGCTTTAATGTTGCAGCTATTCTCTTTTCAGCTTCCTGGCTAAAATTGTTGAGCCTTTCCTCGAAATGCTCCTTTCCCCTTCTACTTGGGAAAACATCAACATCTTCTCCATCTCTTTGACAACCACAGTTGGTTGTCCTTATTTTGTTGTTGTTGCTTTATCGACAACAAAAACTTTCGCCTCAACTGGGCTTAATGGAGGGAATATCTCAATTCCCCCAATTATCAGGATGCTCCCCTGATCTTCTCTTGTAATCTCCTCTGGCTGATCCAAACTCATCTCTGAGATCATCTGCTTTCCCTTGCCCTCCTAGCAATATGGGATTTCCGTGCTGCCCTCTTGGCAGTCTATGAGATCCTTGGATCTCATCTCATTACCTTCTTGGAAATCTGAAATTCCCTTGCTGTCCTCTTGATAGTTTATGAGATCCTACAGCGATCTCATCTCATTTCCCTCTTGGAAATTGGGAATTTTTGTTCTTCCCTCTTGGCAATCTTTGAGATCTTCAACTGATCTTAGTTCATCCTCATCACTGAGATTTCTCCTAGCCTCTGGTTCACACACCTGAACCATCTCTTCTTCATCATCCCTGAGGCTTTCAACATGCCTTAGCCATCTCTTTAATAGCCCCTGTTGTCTTCTGGCCACCAATTCCCTGACTGGCCATTTTAACCTCGTCTTCATGGGCCATTCATATACCCATCATGATTTTGCATCCTGTTGCATCTGCAGTGAAAGCTCCTCCATTCTCGCTCTGATCTCGACGAGTTTCTTATCCATCTCATCTTTGCTTGGCTGTTGACAGATCTTCTTTCCATCACGTCTATGGCCTTCAGTAGCCATCTTCCTGTTCCTGTATGCCCTCCTGGCAAACATGTTGTTGTCACTTTGCAACCGTGAGTGCTTCCATCTTTTCCTTTATAGTCCTCCTGATTGTATTCTTGGCTGTTCATTCTTGCAAGCAATCACCACAGAATCTCAATACTCTGCCTTCCTCTGATACCAAATTGATGTGTATCAGAGTACTCTTCCTCCTCTCACTTCCTCTGCCTGCAATATACAAACAGAGTCAAGCTCGATACCACACTTGATGTGTATTGGAGTGTTTCTCTTCTCCTTCTTTGCCTCCTTCTGCCCCTAGTATACAGACAGAAAGTGGCTCTCATACCACAATTGATGTAGAACCCCATCCCTCCAGCTGAGATCTGCCACAGGATTATTCCAATGCTTCCTCGAGCTGAAACGACTCTTTTAGATCCCTATCAGAATCTCAAATTTTGATCCACAGGTCATTTCCCAAAAACCCTACCTGTGCCAACATATACCAGGCAAGAGTCTTCACCTCTTCGACCAAGCCAACACTTGTGTTTCAGGTTTTGTGACTTCGCAAATCCTCATGTCGAGGTTCTTGGTTCCTCGATCCCCCGAAACCTGATAGGACAAAATGCTGAAAACATCTTCAATCGTCGATTATCTCTTGGCCCGCATCTCGTTCCATGTGACCGCTTTCCCCTGTGACCACACCCTTCTTCGGGATTTATAATATCAATATCCCAAGCTCTTAGTCCTCGGGACGGCCAAAATGTCGATCCCCAAAATTCTAAAATCTCTAGCCTGACTTTCTCTTCTCAAAGGATGTGTCGCGTTTTGCGACTTCGGGACTTCCAATGTGAAGTATTCTGACTTATGTCTGTGGGATCCCTAAAATTTTGAATCATGATATCCCGATACCAGGTGTGACCGCATTCCCACTCCTCTCTATGTCGTGTTTCGTGACTTCAGGGTTTTCATCCACAAGAGCCCGAATTCCTTGTCTCTAGGACGTCTAAAATCTCGATCCCCGGTATGTCGAAATGCTGGCTTCCTGTCGCATCCCTTAAACACTTTGGGGTTTCATGCTTCAGGACTTCGCAATCCCCATTGCAACCCCTTGCTTTTCTCTCGTCTACGGGATCCCCGGTATGTTGAACCCCGGTATAATACTTTCGGGGATTTTCCCAATGCCTCGATCGCCGCCACATGTCCCCCTGTTGGAGCGTCCCGATACTCTCAGTGTTTCAGGACTCCGCAAACCCAATGACATTGATCACTAGTCCTTCAAAATCCTGGTGTCTGACTTCCCGGTAGCTCCCCCAATCACCACCACGTGCCCTCCACAGATGGATGGCCCTGATCACTTCGAGACTTCGCAAGTCACGAAGTCGAAAGACTTCCCCGTTCCTCTCTTCAATGCCCGAATCTCCAAAATATGAGGATCTCGTGACACATGTCCTCCACAGATGGACAACTCTGATGTCTTTGGGACTTAGTGAGTCGAGACTTCCTCTCTCCCGAACTCCTACCTCTCTATCGCTCGATATCTGAAACCCTAATGGGTCCTCGAATTACCACCATGCGTCTTCTGAGTGATGGATGGTCCCAATTCGTTCGGGACTTCACGGATCGAGAGATCATGATGTAGTAATTCCACGACCCATATATGCTCTGATCCCCAAACTATGAAATCCCAATGCCTCTGTCATTTCGGTACTTTGACGAGCCTCCATTCAATCCATATGTGAGATTAACTCACGTGCACCTTCTCCCAGATCTGACAACTGTCAGCGATCTGTGCAGGATCTAATGGTAGTTGTAGCTTCTCCCTTGTGCAATCTTCTTTCTACCATGGAATATTTATCCTCTTTGAATCCTTAAATGATTCTTCAACCTCTTCACTCCTTGCAGGGTCCCTGCACACACGAAGGTGGTATCCATCCCGAGCTTCTCTGTTGCTCAGACCTCTAAGGGATTTAACTCTTTTTTTCTCTCTCTCTGATGGAGAATCTAATGCCCTCACGGAAATCTCTTGCTCAAGAAACCCCTTGCTGAGTCTGTAAGGTGTTCATCAACCCTGTGAAGGTCCTATTCCTTGGACACTTCTCTGTTCCAGAACTCAAGGAGTTCTCTTTGTGCACACACGCACTTGCTCAATTCCCTCCTAGCAGAGCTCTCACAGAATCCCGCAGTGATTCTATCTTCTGCTGTGTCCTCCTCTGTACAACCTCACCTCCAAGGTATTCAACAACCTTGAGGTTTCTCCTTGAGCCAATGACTTCGGCTGGTGTGCCCTCTTGGCACGTCCTTGCCCAAATTCCGCAGAATTCAGGAGTGCATCTATGCACTAGCTTTCAGAACCCGCAGTGTTTTGTCACACCCTCTTGGCATGAAGCCTCAAAGATCCCCAAACCTGAAGTCAAATAACCCATAGATAGAAGAACCTATCTGTCCTTGCAAATGCACATCTACAACATATAAAGAACACACAGAGACATTCATAAATACATAAAGACACATAGAAACTCATGTAAGAAATCTGCTATTTGTATTAATATGAAATGCCTCCTTTACAAGGTGTTCTTGAGCTCAGACTTTGACAGAGTCTTGGCTCCTTCTCTCGTCTACTCTAACTCTCGTAGAGATCTCCTATCTCTCGACTCAACTAAGTCTAAAAATGAGATTAAAAAAGATCTTTTACATGAGGGGGCTCTTCGAGCTCTTCCCTCCATCTCACCTACCCTATTCAATTACATTAACTCTACATTGAATGGGTTGTCTAGTTCAGATTTGATCTAGATCTTAGTCTTACAACCATTTAAGGCTACCTATAACTAAGGCCTGCACATTCACATGGCCTTTGGGCTCTACAGCCTTACAAACATTTAACACATTAATTCAAATTCAAAATGTGAGAGGATCGGCACCTGTCTTCCTTGAATGATCACTTTGAATGCACTGAGTGGGCTAGCTAGCTGGCGCATGGCTAGCTAGAGCGATGCTCCTGCAATATGAGTGATGTTGTAGTAGAAGATGATGTTGCAGAAAAAAGTGATATTGCATTAGTGGAGTTGCGAGGAGATGATGTTACTAATGTAACAGTAGGAAAGATGCAATTGGGAATGCTTAAGTCTCATAATGTTTTCTCTAGTGACTTTTTTATAGGTGAATTCAAATGCAAAGTAAAGGAAAAGAAAGTGGAGTAGACCAAATAAAATATATAGTAGTTTCAACAAAAAAAGTTGATGGAAAAGAGAAAATACACAGTACAACAACAAAAAGATGAAGATGATTATAATAGAGGAGTGTTTGCAACAAAATAATATAATAAAAAAGATGCGCGGGGAGAAATCATTGGTGGTGTGCATTGAAATCAATATTATCTGAACTAGAGAAGTCATCAAACTAATCGAGCATAAAAACCTAAACTAGATTGGAACAGAAAATAAGTAGACCACAAAATCGTCAACCAAAAAATACATATATATTCATGCACATCTATATAAATCCAAACCATTATAAAAAAATATGCAAAGTTTCTCTTGTATATAGAAAATGTTCATAAAACCAAAACAACAACGAGCACAGTCCATCTTTGAACCAAAATACATAAAAAACGAGTGTCTAAATGACCTATAGAGTCCAAAAGAACTATTTCTACAACAAATAACTACATATCGTCAAAGTCATTTCGTATATTGGGATCCTCATCACGAGTATCACCCTCTAAGGATTAAAATAAGATATAAAAAACTTAACATTCCTAATCAGTGATTTTGAATGAGTGAAAGGTACATTTTTACTAGGGCCATGACAAAGTAGTTCAACAATCAATGTCACCAACATAAAGATACATGGAGTGTTTGTTTCTCTTGATTAAATGCTAGTTATGTACGATATTACATGATAAAATCTAGTAGAAATGTTGCAATCCAAAAAATTGTTAAAAGTGTTGAATTATGAATGGGATCTAATATTCTACATTTTCCATATGAAGTTCTACTTTCTCCTAAAAAAAATGTTAAAAATTTGAGCAAAATGATAGAAAATGAAAGATAAAGGGGAATGCTAGCTTTTAATTTAATAATTTAATATTAAAATAAATTACTAGAGTTGGGCTTTTTTCTTTCACTTTTATTGTTTTGTTGTTTTTATATTACCATTAATTACTCAAGTTAGGTTTTTTTATTTCACTATTATTATTATTATTGTAATGTACCTCATAATTAAAAAAAAAAAAAATTCCTTAGTTTATATAACTATTTGACAGAAAGGGTATACCTAAAATATAAACTCGATTCTAATATATGTTATAAAACTCTGTCATGAAAACTCTATTAAAAAAAAGAAATTCTAAACTCTACTTACTACAAGAGGTCCCTTTCAACTCCATTCCATTCACCTTTCAGTGTAATGGATTATGTATATAAGATGGGGCCTTATAATTCCTACTACGATTCACCCTTTTAACATAAGACCTCCATATTTGCACGCATGTCTACCTGATTAGTTTAACCCTAGGTGACTTTACTTAGTTCCCAACCATAAGATTTATAGGGTCTGGTTTTTAATATCAGGTAACTAGCATATCCACTATGTCTCAGTTAATTAATGGTCCTTAGTACCAAGGTTGTTCGTAAAGAAGTTTCTACATCCAAATGCCATTGGAAATTCCACAACTAGGATCAGACTGCTCACTCAGGATAAAATTGAGGGAATGAAAGGGATTTAACTTATGTTGAGTCATGAAGGTGTATAATCGTGACATTCCTTAAGTGGAAGGAATGGTCCATTATCAAGGCAGTTAAGTCTCTGTAAGTTTTATTAATGGTAGTCCTACGAGTTCCATTGAATTTACTGGGCTCTACACCTAAAGTGTCATACCGACTCTGACATGGTCACATGGCTAACCATCCTCCACATTCTCCACATTTATTCTGAGATGACAAGGCGTCGTTTAGGGTTGGATTAGGTTCACATTTGTCATTGTTGAGTTCTGCGAAGAGGCTCTATGTGACGATTCTTTGGAAGCGCAGTGCATTGCCATGGCGGTCGGTCCATGGTTGTAACAGACGACGTGGTCTGCATCCCTGGTAATTTTCTCCTTACGCATGATACTCTGGGTGATAAAGGAGATGATGCATTTCCAGGATTCTTCTTTGGTGTAACTTCTCTGTATTGCTTCCAAAGTTATCCTAAATCCTGGAGGACTGATTTTCTTTGATTTTATCGATGTTTTATCCTCTTGTTTTAGGGAGAGTATATTCGTTCATTTTTTACTATGCTTTGGGATAAAGATTTTCATAACCTCCCAATTTATTTTCCCTATGTCGAATATTTTTGATTGATGTCAAATAACTTAAGACCTTTGCATAACTTTGAATAGTCCAATGATGATATTCTACAATACATCGAAATGTTTTCTTATAGTGGTTATTATCTTCATCGTGGTCTATTTGATTATATTAAATAGATGGGATAACTCTGTAATGCTTATTGACTTATAACTACTATAAGTGATTTGGTTCTAGACGGCTATGTGTAGTTTCTAGTTTGGTATGAACAATTTACACCATGATAGTGCATAGTCTCACTTGCATCACTACAAGAACTAAATACAGTCGATTACTTCCTTTCATTCAAATCGTTAACTGTTGTGTAAAAAAATTCTCCTTGTTAATATTTTCGTTTTCAAGGTTTGTATAATTCACTAATGATGGGCCCTATTTGATGCGTGGGTACCCATCAGAGTGTTAATGCACCATCCACCCTCGAACCAGGCATCTGTCCAGCTGGAAATGCGACAAGATAAAAAATGAAGACATGCAATCCTGTCAAACAGAAGTTAAGTATGATCATGGAATACTTCATTACTAATCGTTATCATTATGTTGGTATTCTTATTACTTTTATCTACGATTACTAATATTTTTAAATGATACTTATTTTAGGGATTTTGTTTGTGCAAGGATCTCAGATGTTTAGTTCTTATCTTCGGCCCAAAATGTATTTGAGTTCCCTTTGTAGGCCTTTCCAGAGTTTCAACAGTGAAAAGGGCACGGTATCTTCCTAGATTTCTAGATGTTCAATAGAGTTGCGTTCGATTACCTAAAGTGGTTAGGAAGAGGGGGTCTTCCAGTTGTACTCTTGGCTTTCTGGTTTGACTACTATGTATAAAGATTACTTTACAGGACTTTTCTTTTCTAACTGAAATAGTGTACTGAGTTGGGTACTTTTATTCCAGTCATTTCGCTACTCTAGTCTCATCCCAAACTCGTAATGTATTTATCATTGTTATCATCTAGAAATGTATTCAGCTTCAGATGTTTTCAAAGTTCGAATTCCAATCAAGCATTGTGTAAAAAGAAACTTATAAAATTATGGGGTTTATACTTTGTATATCGACTCTGTTGCACAAACATTCCATGTTATAATTAATTAAGGCCATAAGATCTTTCATAATGTTTGTCTTGTTTTGTGAGTTTTGATGAACATTATGATTCTGCAGCTTTCTCACTAAAGACTTGGAAAAAATAAGATTTCTTCCTTACTTTCGACTTTCGGGTTCGAAAAAAATATGTTTGACAGTCCATTTTACTAAAACATTTCCTTATGAATTTATTGTTATCAGTCTCATATAATTTCTAGGATGAGTTATACTCCTTTATTGCTATGGTTTGCGGAATTACCAGATATGTGTAAATCAAGTTATGGGTTCCAGAATAGTCTTTGGATTCATCAAACCTCATACCTCTAGTATTTAATCAAAAATCTTTGTAAGTGTTTGACAGGTTTAGATTTTTTCAAAATTAATTCTAGAATTTAAAGTATAGCCAAACTAGACCTAATTGCCTTCCGATTTACCATTAATACTTTACTGATATATATATATATATATATATATATATAAATCCATAGGGGGGTATGGTATGTATACCTTAGTAGACTTTACCAGTCAAATCGTTGGGCAAAGGGGGGTCCCTTGTCCCACAAACAAGGGGGTCTCATACACCAATTTGGTGTGCTGGCTTGGTCATGACCTTAA
>ML791522.1:117365-177855 GCA_009831015.1 Picea engelmannii
ATTAATGGTAATTCAAAAGGTGATTAGGTCTAGTTTGGCTATACATTAAATTATGGAATTAATTTTGAACAAATCTAAACCTGTCAAACACTTATGGAGATTTGTAATTAAATGCTACAGGTATGAGGGTTGATGAATCCAAAGACTATTCTGGAACCCAGAACTTGATTTTCACATATCTGGTAATTCCGCAAATTATAGCAATAAAGGAGTATAAATCGTCCTAGAAATTATATCAAACTAATAGCAATAAATTCATATGGAAATGTTTTAATAAACTGGATTGTCAAACATATTTTTGTCGAAATCGAAAGTCGAAAGTAAGGAATAAATATTATTTTTTCCATGTCTTTAGTGAGAAAGCTACAGAATCATAATGTTCATCAAAACCCATGAAACAAGACAAACATTATGAAAAATCTAATGGCCTTAATTAATTATAACACAGAATGTTTGTACAATAGAGTCGATATACAAAGTATAAACCCTAGAATTTTATAAGTTCCTTTTTACACAATGCTCGACTGGAACTTGGACTGTGCAAACATCTGAAGCTGAATACATTTCTATATGATAGCAATGACAAATACATTACGAGTTTGGGATGAGACTAGAGTAGCGAAATGACTGGACTAAAAGTACCCAACTCAGTACACTATTCAATTAGAAAAGAAAAGTCTTGTAAAGTAATGTTTATACATAGTAGTTGAACCAGAAAGCCAAGAACACAACTGGAAGACCCCCTCTGATGTAGGAGCATCTCTCCATGTTAGCGAGCTAGCCAACCAGCCCATGTCAGCGCACGCATTCAATGGGAAGAGGCGCAACCTCATTTCAAATTTGAAATTGAATGTAATTAATGTTGTAGGTTGTTGAGCCATGGAACCATGCCTTTGCACAGGCATTAGAGTAGATATCCTTGAATGTTTGTAAGGCTGAGATCTAGATCTGATTCTAGACTAGACAACCCATTCAATGTAATTGAATAGTGTAGGTGAGTTTGGAGGGAAGAGCTCAAAGAGCCCCCTCATGTAAAATAACGAGAGATCTTCTTTGTATTATCAGAGTAGTAGAAAGTAGAGGAGAGATAGAAGTAGTATGAAAAGAGATTTGAGAAGGAGCCGAGAATCTGTTGAAGTTCGTGCTCAGAACATCTTTGTAAAGAGGCATTTTTATTAATACAAACAGAAGCAGTTTTTCCTGCAAGTATTTCTGTATTGAATGAATGTCTATGTGTGTTCTTTATATGCTACAGATGTATGTTGTAGGTATGTATTTGTAGGGGTTGTTTGATTTCAGGGTTAGAGGTCTTTGAGGCTTCACACTAGGAGGGTGTGACAGAATGCTGCGGGTTCTGATATCCATGCACAGAGGGTGCATTTCTGAATTCTACGGGTTCAGACAAAGGCGTGCCAGGAGGGCACAACAGCTGAAATCATCAACTCAGAAGAAGACCTCAAGGTTGCTAAATACCTTGGAGGTAAGGCTGTGTATGAGAGACACAGTTGTAGACAGAAACTATGTTGTGAGTTCTGTAGAGCTCTGCCAAATGGGCATTGAGCATATGCACAGGTTGCATTGAATAAGAACTCTGTTGCGATATCAAGGAGAACCAGAATCACTAAGGATTATGAGAGATCTTCCAAGAGGGCATTGAGCAGGAGCATAGGGTGCACAGGAGAGGATAGAGCTGCGGGATGTTCTGTGAGAACACACTCTGCTAGGTGGGCATTGAGTAGATGTGAATATAGAGCACAGAAGGAAGAAATCTTTGAGTTTTGAAATTGAAGAAGAGTCCATAGAGGGATCTTCGCAGGGTTGCTAAACACCCTGAAAGACTCAGCAATAGGTTGCTTGAGCGAAGGATTGCCAGGAGGGCATAAAAAATTCTCCATCTGAAGGAGAAGGAAAAAAAGACTGAGTTCCTTAGAAGTCTGAGTAACAGGGAAGCTCAGAAGAGATATCACTTTGAGTGCAAAGACTCTCCAAGGAGCGCAAAAGTCAAAGAATTCTTTAAGGATTCAAAGGGATACAACTCAGGAGGAACAACATCGTTGAGAACGCAGGCGAGACTCAAGGTAAAGAGTTCACAGAGGAGAGAAGCAAAGGTTGAAGCCTTTTGCAATTGGAGAATTCTTCCAAGTCCGGGAAGAAAGCACAGAAGCTCAGGAGGAAGCATAGTTGTCGTCGGATCAACCGAAGAGATCTGGACCATTGAAGTTTCCACTTCTAGGAAGTGGTGGGAGGAGCACACAGGAAGACAAGGTATGAACTATCAGATCTTAGTCAGAAAACCTGACAACTATTGGATCTGTCAAGAGTTGCATGAGGGTTAAGCATTTGTGAATAGAGGCAAAAGTCCCAAAGAGTGCAGAGTTATCAGGATTTCAGACTTCGGGATTTCAGAGGTCCTAATGATGAGACGTCGGGACACTTCACAATGAAAGTCCCAAAATAGCGAAAGGATCACAGTCGTCCATTTGAAGGAGGACACGAGTCACGAGATCACCACATTGGATATTCAGACATGAGGAAACAAAAGAGGAAGGAGTCTTTCAACTTCGCACCTAGTGAAGTCCCGAAATGAGCCATACTATCCATCTGTGTAGGACACGTGGCAGAGATCAAGAGTTCATCGGGATTTCGGATACCAGGGATTTGAGTTGATAGAGGAGATTATGTCACAGGGGGTCATAAGTCACAAAATCATGAAACGATGAGGACTATCCATCTGAGGGAGGACACATGGCAACAATCCAAGATTTCAGGGAAATTCCCGAAAGGAAGAGTCCATCGAGATTTCGGATATCAAGGAATTCGAGAGTTCCATTGACAAGAGATTAGGCTCTTGTATTGATAAGTCTCGAAGGGACTAAGACTATGGTCTTATGAGAAGTGGTCATATGGGCCAAGACATAGCCTAGGGGGATAATTGTTTATTGAAGCCTTATCATCATTTCGGGAGATCAAGGAGACAGAGGTTCTCGACATCAGAACTTTGTGAGTCCCGAAACCTGAAATTCATGGTCGTGTACAGAAGACCGTCAGCAAGGAAGAAGGACCTGTGGATTGGAAATTCAATATTCCAGTGAGGAATCAAAAGAGCCTCTTTGGCTCAGGGAAGTGAATGAATGATCCTGTGAGCGAACTTCGGCCTGAGGATTATAAGGGGTCTGCGAGGCACCAAGTTTGGTATCAGAGCTTTGAATCTTGTCTGTAGATTTCGGGCAAGGGAAGCTGGAGGCGAAAGCGCACTTTGATACACATCAAGAGTGATATCAGAGAGAGAACTATGTTTGTATATTTTAGGTAGAGAGAAGGAAAAGGAAGATAGAGTGTTGGAAGTTCTATAGATGATTGGTTGCAAGTAGGTAGCAATCAAGAAGACAGTCAGAGGGACTGTAGGAAGAGGCTAGAGACACTCAGGGTGCAAAGTAACAACAACAGGTTTTTCCAGGAGGGCAGACAGATACAACAAGATGGCAACTAAAGGCTATAGATATGCTGGAAGGAAAGACCCAGAGATGATGAGTAGATCTGAAATAGATGAAGAGATCACTGATATAAGGGCAGAAATGGAAAATCTTGCATTTCGGATGTAGCAGAATGATAAGTTGATATGGGTATATGAATGGCCCATGAGGAAGTTGAAAGCAAAATGGCCAGTCAAGGAGTTGATGGCTAGAAGATAGTGTAGGTTGTTAAGAGGATGGTTGAGGCATGCTGAAAACCTCGACGGACCTGAGGATATGGTTCAAGTATGTGAACTAGAGATTGGGAGAAACCTCGGTAGTGAGGATGAATTGGGATCAACTGAAGATCTCAAGGACTGTAGGGAAGATAGCCAGGAAATTCCCAATTTCCAGGAGGGAAAAGAGTTAATATTACTGTGGGATCTCACAGACTATCATGAGGACAGCGAAGGAATTTCACATTGCCAAGAGGGCAATGATATGAGGTCACTGCAGGATCTCATGGACTGCCAGGAGGGCAGCAGGAAAATCTCAATTTTCCAGGTGGGCATGGGAACAGAAATGAGGCTATATGAGAGTCTCATGGACTCAAAGGTGAGTTCAAATCATCCCAAGGAGCTAATAGAGAAGATGAGCTCAGAGAAGAGTTTGAATCATCCAGAGAAGCTGACATAAAAGGAAGATCAGAGGAATCTTCAAATGATTGGGGAAATTGAAATATTACTACCACTTAGCCCAGAGGAGGCAGAGATATGTGTTGCATATGAAGAAGCAACAACAAGAGAAAGAAAAATAGATTTGACTGTCCAAAATGAATTGGATCAGGTGTTAGAAGACGCCCAAGCAGAAGAAGAAGATGAGCATTCTGAGGAGTGGCTCAATACTTTTAGCTAGGAAGCTGAAAAGACTGCAATGTTGGAGCTTGCAGAAGCAGAAGAAGAAGAAGTAGACAACATGAGCTTTGTTGATCTGTATGAACATATTGAAGCCCTAGAGAGAAGGGTGATAGTGAAAGGCATGCACATCCAACAAGTGAGGTTGGAAATAGATGAAGAAAAGTTCCAGTTTGAGGAGCAGCTGGAAGAAGCTGGACACATAGCAGCAAGAAGAATGGTCGAAGAACTGTCAGAGGTGATGGTTGAACAACAGATCAGTCAAGAGGAGACTGGATAGGGAACTGCAGTGGAGTGGACACTTAGTGCCATAGAGGATGAAGAAGATGACATGGGAGATCATGATGATCTTCCCATCTGCAGAAAGAAAATGTAGCTGAGAAGACTACATGAACAGAGCCAGTCATTGCAGCAGCTAGATGAGGTGATAGAAGACATCAGAAGGCTGATGTTGAGATCAACAGAGACTTCCAGCAAGGAGAAGTTGGGCAGAAAACCAACAACACAGCAGAAGAAGCAACAACAGGGAGATGGAGTAGATGAACAGCTCCAGAAATTTGTTTGGGATCCAGGAGGATTTCAATAGCTGAGATGGGAAGCTCATGAGCATGAGCTCATGAATTTTTCAGCTGAGGAGTATGATGCAGGAGCATCTCTCCACGTTAGACAGCCAGCCCACATCAGTGCACACATTCAATGGGAAGAGGCGCAACTTCATTTCAAATTTAAAATTGAATGTAATTAATGTTGTAGGTTATTGAGCCATGGAGCCGTGCCTTTGCATAGGCATTAGAGTAGATAGCCTTGAATGTTTGTAAGGCTGATATCTAGATCTGATTCTGGACTAGACAACCCATTCAATGTAATTGAATAGGGTAGGTGAGTTTGGAGGGAAGAGCTCAAAGAGCCCCCTCATGTAAAACATCGAGAGATATTCTTTGTATTATCAGAGTAGTAGCAAGTAGAGGAGAGCTAGAAGTAGTATGCAGAGAGATTTGAGAAGGAGCCGAGACTCTATTGAAGTTCATGCTCAGAACACCTTTGTAAAGAGGCATTTTTATTAATACAAACAGAAGCAGTTTTTCCTGCAAGTATTTCTGTATTGAATGAATGTCTATGTGTGTTCTTTATATGATGTATATGTATGTTGTAGGAATGCATTTGTAGGGGCTGTTTGATTTCAGGGTTAGAGGTCTTTGAGGCTTCACACTAGGAGGGTGTGACAGAACACTGTAGGTTCTGACAACCGTGCACAGAGGGTTCATTTCTTAATTCTGCAGGTTCAGACAAAGGCGTGCCAGGAGGGAACAGTAGCTGAAATCATCAACTCAGAGGAAGAGCTCAAGGTTGCTAGATACCTTGGAGGTAAGGCTGTGTATGAGAGACACAGTTGCACACAGAAACTATGTTGTGAGTTTTGTAGAGCTCTGCCAAGTGGGAATTGAGGATATGCACAGGTTGCATTGAAGAAGAACTCTGCTGCGAGTTCAAGGAGAACCAGAATCACTAAGGATTCTGAGAGCTCTGCCAAGAGGGCATTGAGCAGGTGCATAGGGTTCACATGAGAGGACAAAATTTCTAGATGTTTTGTGAGAAGACACTCTGGTAGGTGGGAATTGAGTAAATGTGCAGATAGATCACAAAAGGAAGAACTCTTTCAATTCTGAAATTGAAGAAGAGTCCATAGAGGGATCTTTGCAGGGCTGTTGAACACCTTGAAAGACTCAGCAATAGGTTGCTTGAGAGAAGTATTGCCAAGAGGGCATCAGAAATTCTCCATCTGAAGGAGAAGGAAAAAAAGACCAAGCTTCTTAGAAGTATGAGTAATGTGGAAGCTCGGAAGAGATTGCATGCAAAGACTCTGCAAGGAGCGCATAAGTCAAAGAATTCTTTAAGGATTCGAAGGGATAAATCTCAAGAGGAACACCGTCATTGAGAACACAGGTGAGACTCAAGGTAAAGAGTTCGCAGAGGAGAGAAGAAAAGGTTGAAGCCTTTGCACTTGGAGAATTCTTCCAAGTCCGGGAAGAAAGTGCAGAATCTCAGGAGGAAGCATACCTATCGTCGGATCAGATGAAGAGATCTGGACCGTTGAAGTTTACACATCCAGGAAGCGGTGGGAGGAGCGCATAGGAAGACAAGGTCTAAACCGTCAGATCTTAGTCAGAAAACTCAATAGTCATTGGATCTGTCAGGAGTTGCATGAGGGTTAAGCCTTCGTGAATAGAGCCGAAAGTCCCGAAGAGTGCAGAGTTATCGAGATTTCAGACTTCAGGATTTCGGAGGTCTTGATGACGAGAGGTCGGGACACTTCACAGTGAAAGTCCTGAAATAGCGAAAGGATTGCAACTGTCCATTGGAAGGAGGACATGGGTCGCGAGATCACTACATAGGATATTCAAACATCGAGAAATAGAAGAGGAAGGATTATTTTGACTTCGGACCTGGCGAAGTCCCAAAACGATCTAGATCGTCCATCCATGGAGGACACGTGGTGGAGATTGAGAGTCCATCGGAAATTCAGATACTGGGGATTCAAATTGACAGAGGAGATTGTGTCACAGGGGATCATAAGTCACGAAATTGTGAAACGACGAGGACCGTCCATTTGAGGGAGGACACGTGGCAGCAATCCAATATTTCGAGGAAATTCTCGAAAGGAAGAGTCCATCAGAATTTCAGATATCAGGGAATTCGGGAGTTCTGTTGACAAGAGATCGGGCTCTCGTATTGATAAGTCCCTAAGGGAATAATACTGTGGTCTTATGAGAAGTGGTCATACGGGCCAAGGCATAGCCCAAGGGGTTAATTGTTGATTGAATCCTTATCGACATTTCAGGTATCAGAATTTCGGGAGATCAAGGGGACAAAGGTTCTCGACATCAGAACTTTGTGAGTCCAAAAACCCAAAATTCAAGGTCATGTACAGAAGACCGTGAGTAGGGAAGAAGGACCCATGGATCGTAAATTTGAGATTCTAGTGAGGAATCAAAAGAGTCGCTTCGGCTCGGGGAAGTGAATGAATGATCCTGTGAGTGGACTTCGGCTCGAGGGTCAGAAGGGGTCTGCGAGGCACCACCCTTTTCCCAACCATTTTAGGTAATCGAACACAACTATATCGAACATCTAGAAATCTAGGAAGAGACTGTGCCCTTTTCACTGTTGAAACTCTAGAAAGGCCTACAAAGGGAACTCAAATACCTTTTGCATCGAAGATAAGAAATAAACATCCAAGATCCTTGCGCAGACGAAATCCCTGAAATAAGTATCATTTTAAAATATCAATAATCATAGATAAAACTAATAAGAATACAAACATAATGATAACGGTTAGTATTGAAGTATTCCATGATCATACTTAACTTATGTTCGACAGGCTTACATGTCTTCATTTTTTTTCTTGTTTCATTTCCAGCTGGACAGATGCCTGGACCAAGGGTGGATGGTGCATTAACACTCAGATGGGTACCCTCCCATCAAATAGGGCCCATCATTAGTGAATTATACAAACCTTGAAAATGAAAACGATTAACAAGGAGAATTTTTTTACACCGCAATTAACGATTTTAATTAAAGGTAGTAATCGACAATATTTAGTTCTTGTAATGATGCAAGTCAAACTGTGCACTATCATGGTGTAAAATGTTCATACCAAACTAGAAACTACACATAGCCATTCAGAACCAAATCACTTATAGTAGTTATAAGTCAATAAGCATTACAAAGTTATCCCAGCTATTTAATCTAATCGAATAGACCACGATGAAGATAATAACTACTATAACCAAACATTTGGATGTATTGTAGAATATCATCATTGGACTATTCAAAGTTCTATAGAGGTCTTAAGTTATTTGAAATCAATCAAAAAGATTCGACATAGGGAAAATAAACTGGGAGGTTACGAAACCCTTTATCCCAAAGCATAGAAAAAAACAAATGAATATACTCTCCCTAAAACCAGAGGAGAAAACAATGATAAACTCAAAGAAAATCACTCCTCCAATATTTAGGATAACTTCAGAAGCAATACAAAGAAGTTACACAAAAGAAGAATCTGGGAAATGCATCATCTCCTTTATCAACCAGAGTATCATGCGTAAGGAGAAACTTACCAGGAATGTGTACCACACCATCTGTTACAACCATGGAGCAACCGCCATAGAAATGCACTGCGCCTCCAAGGAATTGTCACACATAGCCTCTTCACAGAACTCAACAATGACAACTGTGAACCTACTCCAACCCTAAACGAAGCCTTGTCATCTCGAAGTAAATGTGGATAATGAGGAGGATGGTTATCCATGTGACCATGTTAGATTCAGTATGACAATTTGGGTGTAGAGCCCGATAAATTCAATGGAACTCGTAGGACTACCATTAATAAAACTTACAAAGCATTAACTGCCTTGACAATGGACCATTCCTTCCTCTTAAGGAATGTCACGATTAGACACCTTCATGAATCGATAGAAGTTAAATCCCTTTCATTCCCTCGATGTTATCGTGAGTCAGTAGTCCTATCCTAGTTGTGGAATTTGCACTGGCAATTGGATGTAGAAACTTCTTTACGAACAACCCTAGTACTAAGTGTAACACCTTGTTTCCCCTAGTCTGTAAAAATAACTATACTAGCCAGGTATTGTGGCAAACTCAGAAATGTGAATGGACCTTGTAAAAAGGTCGATGAATGTAAATAATATTTTGAATATATATATTGCAGGACTACTGAGAGGGGGATGTGCTAGAAAAGAGACTACGATGGATGAAGAAAGGTGGTGGAAGGAACCTAAAATGGTGGCATTAACTTCCACCGAAACCAATATCGTATTTGGAATTCACTGGCCCGGAGAACCAAGAGCGGCTCTCTGGCCCCAAATTAAATCACTCGCCGGGTTGGTAGGTAAATGGATCCTCATGAGTGATGAGGGATGGGGGTGAACCACCCATCCATAGAGTCCTCAGACCTGACCACCGCGAGGAAGATCGTGCCACACGAAACCTCGTTGAAAAGAGAAAAGGCAGGAAGAGTGTGCGATCAAGGAGAAGACACAAGGGAAAGAGGAAGAGAGATTGGAAGAACTCTGGAAAAACTACAGAGTGAGTGATAGCAGAGAAGAAGGAGAGTAACCTTCGTTCTCGGTCACTGGCGAATAGAGACTCAGTCTTGCAACATCGTAGTCTCAGCTCGGGGGTGGCTATTGGTAAATCCATTCAGAATCACTGAGCCTACGGTTGGGTGGAAACGAGCACCCCTCTCAGCACTTGCAAACACACCTGGTGTTATTTCTGATAATTGTTTTATATATTTCATCTTGAAATGTATATTCTGACATTTATTCTCATAGTCTGTGCAATTATGAATGGTTTTAGTATAAGACTGTCTGTGTGGTGTTTTGACTAGAAATGGTGGTTGCATGCTTATAATGGAAAGACCACGTATGGATTATGTTTATACATATATATATATATATATATATATATATATATATGATGAACTAATACTAATTTTCAAGTCTGATCTCGGGAGATTTGTTCCTATGTTTGTCCTACCTGATGCCTTGGATAGATTTCCCCACAAAGGCACCCTTTCAAGACCACTCCCTTACCTTTGAGAAGACCTTCCAGTCTGGTCTTCAAAACATGGTGTAAATTACCTGAGGAGCCGAAGGAGGATGTTATAGTTTAAGTCTTAAAATCTTGCACGATGGAGAATGGTCCTCGTAGACCTCAACATTTCGGCATTTCTGTACCCGGAATACCCAAGGGCGAGTCCCCTTGCACTCGCAAGTCCCGAAACCCCGAATTGCGAAATCCCGAAATGGCAACGTGTGGATAAGTATCGATTGATGGACGAGATCCTGTCGGAAGATCTGAGGTCGGTCACAACCGTTAGAATGGAGGAAGAAACGAGGGCGTTAATTCTTCAAACCCTTTTCTTTTATCTTCATAAGTAGCGAATAAATCGGGACCGTAGATCACCAGGGTTCATGGGAGTATCTGGACCATCCATTTATAGGACACGTGGCTTCCGATAAGCATTTTGACATTTCGGTACCCGGGAATACAAAGAGGAAGAACCCTGATCATCACGAGTTGCGAAACCCCGATAACCAAAACCCAAAAATAGTTTAAGGAGTGGATGAGATAGGATAGTTTGGCATTTCGGTACCCGGGATACCTAAGTGCGAGTTCCTTTATACTCGCAAGTCCCGAATCTTTGGTCTGGGAAATTTCAATGGGAGAAACCTTGAAATAGATGCATAGGTTTAGGAGTCGGTATTTCGGATTTTCGGCTACCGGAAGGTCTAGGCGCGAGATCTCCTGTCTGCGCACATCACAAAATCCCAAAATGATAATAGGACGGAGTAGCTATGAGTTTTCGGTGTTCCGGCTCCCAGCAAAAACCTAGGAGTGAGACTTTTTGTCATTACCCATCGTGAAATCCCGAAATATGAGATCCAAAAAAGGTCTAGCATGGGTAAGCCTTGGTGTTTCGGTGTTTTGGCAACTGGGAAAACCTAGGAGTCAGTCTTCTTGTACACATCAGTACCGAAATCTTGATGGGTGAAGTCCCGAAAGAACAATACGCGGATAAATTACGAGACTTCGTCACTTCAGAAATCAGAATGCTCAAGGGCGTATTCCCTTGTACTCGCATATCCTGAACTCCCGACTTGCAAATTTCCAAAATGGCTTAACACGAACGGTATTTGGTGTGTCTGTGTTTCGACACTCGGGATACATGATGGTAAGTTTACTTATGCTCACTAGTCCCAAAAACCTGGTTTGCAAATTCTCAGAATAGACTAAGCGACACATATATAGAACTATATGTATGTTAAGCTTTCGGAGTTTCGACTCCCGGGAAACCTAAGTGCGAGACCTCCTGTCATCGCATATCCTGAATTCCCGATGGCGGAAATCCCGAAACAAGGAAGTATGTTTAGAGTTAGTAATTTAAAGTTCGGCTCCCGGAAGACCCCGATGTGAGACCTTCTTTGATCGCATCCCCCGAACTTCCTACTTGTGAAATCCCGATAGGCGAAGTCCCAAAATGGATCCGTACTCATGGTTTTGGTGTTTCGGATTTTCAGTGCCCAGGACTCTCAAGGGTCAGTTTTCCTCATAATTCACTAGCCACGAAATTCCGATGGATGAAACCCCAAAATGAACAAGGGAATACCTATATCATGATTTCCCGTATCACGAAAGTCGATGAGTACCCTCCAATAAGGCTTGTGGCCATAACTGCTGATCAAATGAGTGCAGATAAGGGATGACATGATCTGTATCAGGCCTCGTAGGGACTCGGGGAAATTCTATTCCCCGAAGAAAAGAAGAAAAGGCCGAAAATTTTTAAATTTCGCAGTGGGTTTGTTACAAATTGGTATCAGAGAATAGTTACAACACTTGGCCTGCTTGGGTTCATGAATGAGTTACGCAGGAGCTCCATTCGAAACACTCCAAAAAGGAGTAACCCTCTGTCTTAACCCTCTTAATTCAAAAAAGTCAAAGTTTGAAATGAAAATCCGATTTTGTATGCATGAGAAAGAAAAATGAATTTATGCACAGGTTATGAATGTATCTAAAATATTGACTAACAACCAGCGTTTGTCTTTTTCACCCAAGTGGACGATCAGCCGCGAGAAATTACAGACACATAGAATGGTGACTCACCATGAAGTGGGGGAGGGCTCCCACAATAGAGAGGAAGATTCTAACGAAAGGAGGGCAGTAGGGACCCCTACAGATCTATCCGAGACTGTGAGGAGTCTCATGGTTGAATTACAAAGCTGCAAGGCTGACAATGAAAGGATGATGAAAGAACAAGAAAAGAAAACAAAAATTAACATAGTTTTACTGTAGATTTTATCCAATCTACAAAGAGAAATGTAACATGAACCTGAAACTCAGAAAAAAGGTCATATCAGTGGCCACACTGAGAGGAGCACCTCGAAAAAGGTCCACCCCAGAGGTAAAGGACAAATGGCAGATGATTCCTCTGAGAAGGAAGCGGGCGATTTGGAGGGCTCTTCTAGCAGTAGAACTAGTTCCTATTTTCGAAGGAAACAGAAGAAGAAAAAGCCTTCCAAAGGTCGTAAATTCGAAGAATTCAGAAAAGACAAACCACCCTCTTTCGATGGTGAAATAAAGAAGGTAGAGGAAGCAGAGGCCTGGCTGTTTGGACTAAAGAAATATTTCTGAGTCCATGACTTTTCAGAAAATTTGAAGGCCCGAGTGGCCACCTTCAACTTGAACGGAAAGGCTTCCATTTGGTGGGAAGGTCTTAAGAATGTGAAAGGGGTTCACGAAGAGGACATGTCCTAGAAGTAATTTGAGAAATACTTTTGAAAGAAGTATTTGTCGGAAAAATATTTCGACGAGAAGACCAAAGAGTTTTATGAACTCAAACTGGGACAACTCACTATAGAAGAATATGTCAACAAATTCCTCAATTTGTTGAGGTATGTACCTTATATAAAAGAAGAAAAGGAAAAGGTGCAATGCTTCATCAGTGGACTACCTAAGGACTATCGGAATAGAATTGAATTTGATGAGCCAAAGACTCTAGAAGGAATTATTCGAAAGGCAACTTATTGTCACGAACAGTTTGGGCATCAAGCAAAACCTCGCGAAGGATGGAAACAAAAGAATAGTTCAAGATTTCATAAAAAGGGGATTAAATTCCCAGGATTTAAGAACTATAAGAAGGATCCAAGAATGAGCTTCCCAGCCTGGAGTGTGCACTAGCATAATTTTCCCTCCTTGAGTGGAAATAAAACTTTTGGACCCATATCAGTGAAGACTGATAACCCAAAGAGAGAACCTTTGAAATGATGGGGTTGCAGGGAAGAATATCTATTGAGAGACTGTCCACACTGACAACAGAATAGTCAGAGGATTTATAACATCCAGGAAGCTACCACCATCGATGATGTGGCTATGAGTGTGCCGCAAATTTATGCAGCCTTGGATAATAACCAGGCTGACCACCAAGCTTCAGTGGTGGAAATAGAAGGTATGATTTCCAACCATCTAGTGTCTGTTTTGATTGACCCTGGTTCAAATTTGAGTTATATAGCCCCTAAAGCTATTGATAAGTGTAAACTACAGCCACAAAAACATACCAAGCCATGGTTGGTATAGTTAGCCACTGGCACCAAAAGAAGGGTAGCAGAGGTTATACCAGCCTGCCAATTGATGTTGGGTAAATTCCCCACCCAAGAAACCCTTAACTTATTACCCCTAGGATTGTATGATATGTTGATTTGTATAGACTGGCTAGTCGCTCATAAAGCCATATTGGATTGTTACCATAAAACCTTAGAATGTGTAAGTAAAGAAGGGAAAAATATAACCCTTCAAGGGATCCGAAAACCTGTCTCAATAAGACAAATATCAGCTCTGCAAATGAGAAAGTATTGTCGAAAGGGATGTCCCCTATATGAAATACAGGTGTTGAAAACAATCGAATGTGACAAACCAAGCCCTGACGATCACCCTATCCTGAGAGAATACAAAGATGTGTTTTCAGAAGAGGTACCGGGTCTACCTTCGAGAAGGGACATAGAATTCTCAATAGAACTTGCACCAGGAGTGGTGCCGGTGTCTAGGACACCCTACCAGATGAGCACACCCGAGTTAGTTGAACTCAAGTTGCAATTAAAAGAAATGATGGATAAGGGCTATATTCGACCCAACATGTCTCCATGGGGAGCACCAGTCCTGTTTGTGAAAAATAAGGACAGTGCCCTTAGACTATGTATAGAATATAGGAAACTCAATAAGGTAACCATAAAGAACAAGTACCCCTTTCCCAGGATTGATGACCTATTCGATCAGTTGGGGGGAGCGTCTATTTTATCAAAGATTGACTTGAGTTTGGGATACCATCAAGTCTGAATTAAGGGTGAAGACATCCATAAAACTGCGTTCCGAACATGGTATGGTCACTATGAGTTCGTGGTAGTGCCATTTGGGTTAACCAATGCCCCTGCCACGTTTATGTGCTTGATGAACAATGTACTCAACAAATTCCTAGACAAATGTGTGCTAGTTTTTATTGAAGATATATTAATTTACTCCAAGAATAGAGAAGAGCATGAAGAGAATCTTAGGCTTGTGTTGCAAGTACTAAGAGAACATCATCGCTATGCCAAATTCAACAAATGTGAATTCTTCCAGAAGCAAATACATTACTTAGGCCATGTTCTATTCGAAGAAGGAGTAGCAGTAGACCCTGATAAAATCAGGTCTATCATGGAATGACCTACCCCAAAGGATGTTTTGGATATCAGATCCTTTATGGGATTAGCAGGATACTATAGGATATTTATAAAAGGATTCTCCAAGATTGGTTGTCCAATCACTGCCCTCCAGAAGAAGGGGACAAAATTCCTATGGACACAGAAATGTGAAGAAATATTTCAAACCCTGAAACGTCTACTGACCCATGCACCTATGCTAAAGATCGTCGATCCCGAAGCTGACTTCCTCGTGTGCACAGATGCCTATAAGGAAGGGCTCAGAGGAGTCTTTATGCAGGGAGGAAGTGTGGTCTACTATGAATCCCAAAAATTGAATGAGCATGAAGTCAACTATGTGACCCATGATCTAGAGCTGGATGCCATAGTGCGCACCTTGAAAATGTGGAGGCATTACCTCCTAGGAAGAAAATTTGTATTTATGACAGATCATTGTGGATTGCGATATTTGTTTGACCAACCGAAGCTCAATGCCAGACAAGCTAGGTGGATGGCCTTCCTTAGCGAGTTTGATCTCGAAATCAAACACATTAAAGGAAAATAAAATAGGGTGGCAGATGCCCTTAGCAGAAGCATGAAAACAATTCACCTGGCCATGGTGACTACCTGTAAGACGAATTTCAAGGAAAGAGTCAGAAATGCACAAGAGACAGACACATTCTTCCATACCATGACCTCATACCTATAGAAAGAACCCACAGGGATAAAGTATGGAGGCTACCAGATGATGGAAGGAGGTCTACTCACTTACCGAAGCAGATTGTATATCCCAGATTGTGACGACTTGAAGAGGTTCATACTAGATGAACTACATAAAAGACCCTATACTGGTCATCCAGGATACCAGAAGATGATCACGACCACCAGGAAACAATTCTATTGTCCTGGGTTGAAGAAAGACATAGCTGAGTACCTATCCAAATGCATAGAATGCCAACAGGTAAAAGTAGAACAGTGACACCTAGCGGGATTATTACAACCTCTATCAATCCCAGAATGGAAATGGGAAACCATCTCCATGGATTTCATCACCGGATTACCAACCTCGACCAAATAGAATGATGCCATCATGGTAGTATTGGATAAATTGAGTAAGTCTGCTCATTTCATCCCCGTCAAATTGACTTGCAAGGAAATAGATATCGCCCAGGTATTCATGAAGGAGATATTCAGACTGCATGGCATGCCAAAAGAGATCGTGTCTGACAAAGACACAAAGTTCACTTCCAACTTTTGGAAATCACTGATGGAGGGTGTAGAGACCAAATTGCTTTTTAGCACCGCCTATCACCCTCAAACCAATGGACAAACAGAAAGAGTGAACCAAATACTTGAAGACATGCTAAGAATGCATGTAATGTATTAACCCAAGAAGTGGGAATACTACCTACCACTGGTAGAATTCGCCTACAACAATGGCTACCAAGCATCCTTAAGGATGAGTCCCTTCGAAGTCCTCTATGGTAGGCCATGTAACACTCCAGTCAGATGGAGTAATCCTGTAAATAGGATTTCTTTTGGACACGACATGTTGAAAGAAATGGAACAGCAAGTGACTCAGATAAAACAAAACCTGAAGGTCACTCAGAACCAACAGAAAAGTTATGCCGACCAAAAGAGAACTCCAAGAGAGTTCAAAACAGGAGATCATGCATATCTCAGAGTTAGGCCCAGGAAAAGTTCCCTGAAAATGGGAGCTTGTGCCAAGTTAGCACCTCAGTATTGTGGACCCTTTGAGGTTCTAGATAGAGTGAAACCTATAGCCTATAGGCTATCACTTCCTCCCACAGTAAAAGCACATAATGTTTTCCATGTTTCATTATTGAAGAAATATGTACATGATGCTAACCATATAATTGACTAGTCTGTGATACAGATGGAATTGGAGGGAGAATTTCTACCAAAACCTCAATGCATACTAGACAGAAAGGAAACCGCACTCTAGAACCGAACCATTTCACTCAAGGTGCAATGGAAACATTTTGGCCCAGATAAGGCTACATGGGAAATGGAGGATGCCATGAAATGAGCATATCCGATTTTGTTTAAATCTGTACATGCATGACAAGTTCATATATAGAACATTGAGGATGATGTTCCTTTAAGGGGAAGGAAATTGTAACACCCTATTTCCCCAGTCTGTAAAAATAACTATACTGGCCAAGTATTGTGGCAAACTCAGAAATGTGAATGTGTGATGTGAATGGACCTTGTAAAAAAGGTCGATGAATGTAAATAATATTATGAATATATATATTGCAGGACTGTTGAGAGGGGGATGTGCTGAAAAAGAGACCACGATGGCTAAAGAAAGGTGGTGGAAGGCACCTGGAATGGTGGCATTAACTTCCACCGAAACCAATATCGTATTTGGACTTCACTGGCCTAGAGAACCAAGAGCGGCTCACTGGCCCCAAATTAAATCTCTCGCTAGGTTGGTAGGTAAATGGCTCCTCATGAGTGATGAGGGATGGGGGTGAACTGCCCATCCGTAGAGTCCTTAGACTTAACCACTACGAGGAATATCGTGCCACACGCAACCTCACCAAAAAGAGAAAAGGCAGGAAGAGTGTGCGATCAAGGAGCAGACACGAGGGAAAGAGGAAGAGAGATCGGAAGAACTCTGGAAAAACTACAGAGTGAGTGATAGCAGAGAAGAAGGAGAGTAACCTTCATTCTCAATCACTAGCGAACAAAGACTCAGTCTCACAACATCGTGGTCTCAGCTCGGGGGTGGCTAGCGGTAAATCCATTCAAAATCGTTGAGCCTACAATTGGGTGGAAACAAGAACCCCTCTCAGCAGTTGCAAACACACCTAGTGTTATTTATGATAAGTGTTTTATATATTGCATCTTGAAATGTATACTCTAACATTTATGCTCATAGTATGTGCAATTATGAATGGTTTCAGTATAAGACTGTCTGTGTGGTGTTTTGACCACAAATGGTGGTTGCATGCTTATAATGGAAAGACCATGTATGGATTATGTTTATACATATATATATATGATGAACTAATACATATTTTCAAGTCTACTCTTGGGAGATTTGTTCATGTGTTTGTCCTACCTGATGCCTTGGATAGATTTCCCCACGAAGGCACCCTTTCGAGACCACTCCCTTACCTTCGAGAAGACCTTCCAGTCTGGTCTTCAAAACCTAGTGTAAATTACCTGAGGACCCGAAGGAGGATGTTATAGTTTAAGTCTTAAAATCTTGCACGAGGGAGAATGGTCCTCGTAGACCTCAACATTTCGGTACTCAGAATACCCAAGGGCGAGTCCCCTTGCACTCGCAAGTCCCGAAACACTAAATTGTGAAATCCCAAAATGGCAACGTGTGGATAAGTATAGATTGATAGACAAGATCCTATCAGAATATCTGAGGTCAGTCACGGCCATTAGATTGGAGGAAGAAACGAGCGCATTAATGTCTCAACCCCTTTCCTTTTATCTTCGTAAGTAGCAAAGAAATCAGGATCGTAGATCACCAGGGTTCATGGGAGTATCTAGACCATCCATTTATAGGACACGTGGCTGCCAGTAAATGTTTCAGCGTTTTGGTACCCAGGAAGACAAAGGGGAATAACCTTGATCATCGCAAGTCACAAAAGTTACCCCGATAACCAAAACCCCAAAATAGTTTAAGGAGTGGATGAGATAGGATAGTTATGCATTTCGGTATCTGAGATACCTAAGTGCAAGTCCCTTTATACTCACAAGTCCCGAATCTCCGGTCCGCGAAATTTCGATGGGAGAAACCTTGAAATAGATACATAGGTTTAGGAGTCGGTATTTCAGAGTTTCAGCTACTGGAAGGTCTAGACACGAGATCTCTTGTCTGCACACATCGCGAAATCCTGAAATGATAAAAGGACGGAGTAGCTATGAGTTTTCGGTGTTCCGGCTCCCGGGAAATCCTAGGAATGAGACTTCTTGTCATTACCCATCGTGAAATCCCAAAGTATGAGATCCAGAAAAGGTTTAGCATGGGTAAGCCTTGGTGTTTCGGTGTTTTGGCAACCGGGAAAACCTAGGATTCAGTCTTCTTGTACACATCAGTCCCAAAATCCCGATGAGTGAAGTTCCGAAAGAACAATACGCGGATAGTTTACAAGACTTCAGCACTTCGGAAATCAGAATGCTCAAGGGGGTATTCCCTTGAACTCGCATCTCCTGAACTCTCATCTTGTGAAGTCCCAAAATGGCTTAACACAAACGGTATTTGGTGTGTCAGTGTTTCAACACTCGGGATACCTGACTGTAAGTTTTCTTATGCTCACCAGTCCTGAAAACTAGGTCTGCGAATTCCCGAAATGGACTGAGAGACACATATATACAACTATACATATGTTAAGGTTTCATAGTTTCGGCTCCTGGGAAACCTAAGTGCGAGACCTCCTGTCGTCGCATATCCCGAATTCCCGATGGCGGAAATCCTGAAACAGGGAAGTATGTTTAGAGTTAGTAATTCGGAGTTCGGCTCCTGGAAGACCCCGATTGAGACCTTCTGTCATCGCATCCCCCGAACTCCCGACTTGCGAAATCCCGATAGGCAAAGTCCCAGAATGGATTCGCACACATGGTTTTGGTGTTTCGACTTTCCGGTGCCCGGGACTCTCAAGGGTCAGTTTTCTTCGTAATTTGCTAGCTGCAAAATTTTGATGGATGAAACCTCGAAATGAACAAGGGAATACCTGTATCACAATTTCCCATATCGCAAAATTCAATGAGTACCCTCTGATAAGGCATGTGGCCATAACCGCCGATCAAATGAGTGCAGATAAGGGATGACAGGATCTGTATCAGGTCCCGTAGGGACTCGGGGAATTCTATTCCTTGGAGAAAAGCAGAAAAGGCCGAAATTTTTTAAATTCCATAGTGGGTGTGTTACACTAAGGACCATTAATTAACTGAGACATAGTGGATATGCTAGTTACCTGATATTAAAAACTCGACCCTATAAATCTTATGGTTGGGAACTAAGTAAAGTCGCATAGGGTTAAATTAATTAGGTAGACATGCATGCGAATATGGAGGTCTTATGTTAAAAGGGTGAATCATAGTAGGAATTATAAGGCCCCATATTATATACATAGTCCATTACACTGAAAGGTGAATGGAATGGAGGTGAAAGGGACCTCTTGTGCTCAGTAGAGTTTAGAAGTTCTTTTTTTTATAGAGTTTTCATGACAGAGTTTTATAACAGATATTATAATCGAGTTTATATTTTAGGTATAGCCTTTCTGTCAAATTGTTATATAAACTAAGGAAATTTGTTTTTTGTTGTGATTATGAGGTACATTACATATGGTATCATAGCAAAGGTTACAACACTTGGACCTTGAACGGGGCCACTTGTTTTCTTATCACATAATTATTTTTACGTAAAACTAATAAAACCTTTATTGTTACAGACATAAAACCTTTACGTTTTGTGTTGATCATGGAAGAATAGGATGATGCAGAAATCAGACTTGATGGGAATCCAGAACAAGGGAATCCTGAAAATCAGAGACAGAATAGCGACGGAAGCTCACCTACTGAAGTTCTGGAAACAATGAGGAATATCATTGTCAAACTATACGTTTTCAAAGTGGATAATGAAAAACTAAAGAAAGCACATCATGAACAACATGAAATAAATGAAGTCCTGTTGCACAGTATTGTCACAAATAAAATCCCAAAGGACGATAATAATGACGAAGAAGTTAGCAAGAGGAATTCCAAGAACTCTGGACCTGCGACAGAAAAAAGACACAGTTCGTCTGAAGGTACACCCTCAGCTGAGGAAAAAACAAAAACAGACAAAAAGAGAAAACAATTAGACCACCTTGAAGGGGAATTTAAGAAAATTAAACCAGTTAATTTTGATGGTGAATCCAGAATAGGAGAGGAAGAGGAAGCAAGGTTATTAGACATAAAAAAATACTTCCAGATATATAACTATTCCAGCAATATGAAAGTCATAACGACCATCTACAATTTGAAAGGAAAAGCTAGCATTTGGTGGCAAGATCTTAAATTGGCCAAGGGCCTAAAAGAGAAACAGATGGAATGGTCTGACTTTAAGAAATATTTCAAGAAACAATATCTATCTGAAAGCTACTATGAAAGGAAAACCAAAGAATTTTATGAGCTACGACTCATCCAAATGACGATGGAGGATCTTATAAACAAATTTCTGGAATTACTAAGGTTCGTACCTTATATCCGGGAGGACAAGGTAAAAATCCAACGATTTCTAATTTGTTTACCATAGTCCTATAGGGAAAGAATTGAGTTTGATAACCCCAAATCCTTGAATGAAGTATTTAGGAAAGAAGGATGTGTTATGACCAGTATAAACTATTTCCATGTTTTACAGGCAGCGTATGCTTGTCATTGATGGAAAGTACAGTAGAGATGATGGCTTGAGTACAGGTATAATGTGTCAGGTGGGCACCAAACGTATTTTGGGGAGATGCAATAGAGAAAGCTCGTGAAGACTAGAAGAGATAGTGCAAAGGTGCACATAGAGTGAAAGAGTGTGCTTGTTCATTTGATGACAAGAACAGACAGACAGAAGGCTGAGTATTTGTTTGTCATTGATGGCAAGCTCAGCCCGATGATGACGAACAAGAGAAAGCGGCAAGACCAGCAACGCAATGATGATCACATGGCAAGATCAGAAGTGTAAAATCCATTTCAGAGTTTCGGATACTGGGAGTTGGAGGAGTCAAGGAAGCAACTTACGGCAGGAAGTTGCAAAATGAAAAACACTGAAATACCGAAATAGGCACATCAACCGGAGTTTTGGATACCAGGAGTTGGAGGAGTCAAGATTTGAGACTCTTCATCACAATTGTCCCGAAGTGACAAAATGCGAAACGTTGAAATCCCGAAACAGGCACATCAACCAAAGTTTCGGATACCGGGAGTTGGAGGAGTCAAGAGTCAAGACTCTTCATCACAGGAGTTTTGAAGTGATGAAATGAGAAACACCGAAATCCCAAAACAGGCACATCAACTGGAGTTTCGGATACCGAGAGTTGGAGGAGTCAAGAGTCGATACTCTTGATCATAGGAGTTCCAAAGTGCCGAAATGCGAAACACCGAAAATCCTGAAACATGCACATCAACTGGAGTTTCGGATACAGGGAGTTGGAGGATTCAAGAGTCGAGACTCTTCATCACAGGAGTCCCGAAGTGCCGAAATGCAAAATTGTGAAAGGGTCTAACAACTAAACTCCATTTCGGAGATCGCGACATGGAGCGTCAAGATAACTCTTCACCACAGAAATGTCGAAATGCTGAAATTTCGAATTGTGAAATGGTGAAATAAGCATGAGACCCATCATCTATAATCCAATGGTGCAGGTTAATATGGAATATGATCGAAGGGATATTGTTTCTCTTCACAATTAATCGATCAGTTACGATTCAATTGCTGATGCATTTTCTTGAAGGTTCACAGTGTAACTCTAGAAACAACTGATGGTTTCTGCTAGAGGACTCGAAGAGACTTTAGGGCGATCGCCAGAGAAGATGAAGAGTCTCGAGGCATCTTCCAGTTGCATGAAGACTATTCATAGATGCTATGGACAGATGTAAGACCGTTGGAGCCTAGAACTGCAACAGATGGAATGAGCTCGATTGTGACAGAGAAGACGAAGAGTCTCGACTGCTGGAGAGGCTAA
Organism: Picea engelmannii; assembly: GCA_009831015.1. Taxonomy (NCBI): domain Eukaryota; kingdom Viridiplantae; phylum Streptophyta; class Pinopsida; order Pinales; family Pinaceae; genus Picea; species Picea engelmannii. The sequence goes on from ML791522.1 coordinate 139,679, forward strand.
GGAATATCGGCATAACACTGAGTGATGTGGACACATGGTTTTAACAACCAAAGAAGCTGAAGAGTTGCAATGATGATCAGGAAAAACACTCGACATGGAGAGAGCATGTAGAAGCATTTTGAATAGAGGATACAGATAATTCACAAAGAGTATAAAAGCGTAGAACAAAGAATAGATTGAGGGATATTGAGAGTGATTCAGGTGTGTAGAATGAGGTAGACTGCAGCAGCTGAAACACACAGAAGAGGAATGGTGCATAGAAGAGACATGGCATGCAAAGCATAAAGTGAAGCAAAAGAAAAGAACATAGGTATAGTTGAGACAGTAAAAGAAGGCTAAGGTGCACTTGTAGAGAAAAGAATAAGATCAGAAAGCACAAGAAGATGTAGGTAGAGAGACACTGATACAGGAGAGAAGAACAGTGATGAGATTGGTAAGCCATTGATGAACAATGAATCACTGTAATAAGTTTCAGTAGAAAATATTTATATTTCAGGGTGGTAGGGAGGTGCTAGGGAGGACTGTTGTCCTCAGAGGTTCAAGTGGACGCTTGAACATAAGGAGTTGTAGCTTCCATTTGGTTGCAGCCAGAGAAACCAAGGTGGCAGGGTGGTGCAAGGGAGAACTGTTGTTCTCTGTTATACAGGTTGGTTCCTGTGTGACTGGAAGTTGGTTCTTCCATCCAGTTGGTGCTGGAACACTTAGGGAGTTGTTACTTCCTTATAGTGGGTGCTAGAGAAACCAGGGAGTTGGAGCTTCCTTCTAGTGGGTGCTAGAGAAACCAGAGAGTTGGTGCTTCCTTCTAGTAGGTGCTAGAGAAAACAGAGAGTTGGTGCTCTCAACAAGTTGTAGCTTGCAAAACAGAGGTTGTAGCCTCATTATGAGTTGGTGCTTATAAGTATGATAATGTAAAGAATGTAAAGATTACTTATCATATAAAGAAGAAGAGGTTTTTACCCTTTATGGGTTTCCTCGGGAAATATCTATCTCTGTATATTTCATATGTGTGAATGATGTTGAATGTTCTATTGCTTACTTCTCTGCATTATTGTGATTGTCATTCAGTGCTCTGCAAAGAGTTTAAAATAATCATAATTGTTTAAGATCGGTAACAACTAATTCACCCCCCCCCTCTTAGTTGTCCAACAATTGGTATCAGAGCCAGCCCCTTTTATCTAAGGGTAGATCCTAGAGCTTAAACATGTCAAGACATGAAGGAAATTCAACTAATAAGTTTCCTATGTTCAATGGAACAAACTTTGTCTTCTAGAAAGTTAGAATGAGAACCAACATAATGGATTTAGGTGTAGATGTCTAGGATGTGGTAGATATCGGTTATGTAAAGCCAATTGTAGTATCTAATAAGGATGAAAAGCTAGAATTTATCTTCAATATTAAGGCTATGAATGCTATCTTGAGTGGGCTTGGAGAAGCAAAATTTGTAAAAGTTATGCACCTAGGAACTGCCAAAGAAATGTGGGACAAACTCATTAGTAGTTATGAAGGTAATGAGAAGGTAAAGGACGCCAAGCTTCAAACCTACAGAGTATAGTTTGAACAACTGAAGATGAAAGAAGATGAAACTGTTGGAAAATACTTTCTGAGAGTTGAAGAACTGGTAAATTCAATGACAACACTTGGTGAAAAAATCGAGGAACCTTCTTTAGTTTATAAAATTTTGAGATCTCTACCAGATAGGTTCAACCGGAAGGTCTCTGCTATAGAAGAACTTAATGATCTAAAAACATTGGAGTTTGATCAACTTCTAGGAACATTGACTGCATATGAAATGAGAATAGTTAAAGATAAACCCACCTCCAGAGAAGCATCATTTAAGGCAGACAAGAATGAGGATTCTGAGCCTGATGAAATTGAAGCAAAATTTGTGAAGAGACTGAAGAAGGGATCAGGCAAATACAAAAGTAAACTGCCTTTCAAATGTTTCAACTATGGTAAGATAGGTCATTTTTCAAATAAATGTCCTCACAAAAGAAAGGATCAGACATGTGATGATGAGGAGAAGCACACACACATAAATTTCTTTAAAGAGAATAATTTTAAGAAGAAAAGTCTTTGTGTAAACAATGATGATGATCCTTCAGATGATGAAGACAATGACTCCTCTATTGAAGATAAACTAAATGACTTCATACTTATGGCCAAAAAGGATTATGATAATAAAAGCACAGGAAGTGAGGATAATGAAGAAGAAGTTGTGGTTGATATGGAAGGAGAACTGATCAGTGCACTAGAAGAGATTGATAGACTCAGAATTAAGAATAGAAAGAAAAAACAATTGCTGATACAGTTCGAGAAAGATAGTAAACAGCCTGATGAAGAATTTTCCCTGCTAAAAGTGGAATTAGAAGAGGCAAAGAAAATCGAGGACATTTTGAAACAATAGTTATCAAAAAAGAAGGCAAAATGTAAAGATTTGGAAAAAGAAGTAGTGAAAACTAGGAAAGAGTTGGAGAAGTTTCAAGCCTTGTATTATCATAATCTGTCAAGTATCAAAGCCTCAGAAGGATTAGCCACCATTCTGAATCAGCAAAGGAATCCAAAGATGAAAACTGGTTTGGGTTATGAAGAGAGATCAAGTAGTGGTCAGCCAAGAAACAAAGAACCCATCAAGTTTGTCAAATCTACAACCAATGACAACAACAAACCTGCATAAACAAAGGAAGACAATCAGCCGCCTAAGAGGAGTAAAGAAAAAGGTGCCAGCACTGAATCTGTAGAACAAATAAATAGTGAACTCCCTGCTCAAGGAAATCATCAACATGGAAGAAATCGACCTGCTCAAAGAAGACAACCATTTTCTAGGTACACAAGATTTTTCTATGGATATTGTTTTTTTTGTTCTAACTTTGGTCACAAAGTTGTAAACTGTTCTTTAAGATTTAAATATGAATAATCAAGATATTCAACGAATAACCATCTTCCACAACAAAGATCGAGACAACCAAGCAACAAACAACCTCAGACTATAAATTATGTGATGGTTGGGAAAAGGACGCAGGTTAAACATAACAATAGTTACGAGCATAACAATCGCTATGATCTTATACTTAGTGAACCAGAATGTTACATCTATCATAACTATGGACATAAACCTGGAGATTGTCGCTTAAGGAATTACAAGCCAGATTTGATCCCCACTGCTAAAAAAGTCAAGGTTTGGAAGAAGAAATCAAATGACAAGTGTGGACTAGTGTTATCATCCCAAGGACAAAAGAATCCCTAGTATATTGACAGTGGATGTTCCAAACATATGACTAGAGAAAAAAGTAAGTTTCTAACTCTAAGCAAAATCAAATCAGGGAATGTAACTTTTGGAAATGATGCACCAGGAAAAATAAAACATGAAGGAATGGTAAGTTTGAGTAATGGAAAAAGAAAATCTCAAGATGTGTTGTTTGTAGAAGGTCTAAAACATAATCTTCTTAGTGTTAGTCAAGTCTTTGACTGAAGATGTGAATTCATTTTTACCTCTAAAGACTGTAGAATAAAATATGTGAATTCAAGATAGCTAGTTGCAAAAGGGATAAGAATAGAAAACAATGTCTATGTGTTAAAAGAATAAAAAGAAGAATGCCACTTAAGAAAGTATGATGAAAGATGGTTATGGCATAGGAGACTTGGACATCTAAACTTTGACCACTTAATCAAGCTCAAAAATCTTGAGGCAGTAAAAGATCTTCTGAGAATATCAAAGCCCCAAGATTCTATGTGTAAACCTTGCCAAGTAGGAAAGCTACTAGGACACAATTTAATTCCAAGAGCTCTACTTCAACAGAGAAACCACTCCAACTAGTTCATACGGATTTATGTGGACCATCAATATAGGAAGGCATAGGGAAAGAAAACTACTTCATGCTGATTATTGATGATTACTCCAGACTTACTTGGGTTGTCTTTCTCAAGGAAAAAGCCGAAGCATTTGAGAAGTTTAAAATATTTAAGGCTTTAACTGAGAATCAAACAGGCAAGAGGTTAAAGGCAATAAGATCAGACAGAGGAGGATAATTCATGTCAAGTGATTTCAAGGAATTATGTGATAAGCATGGGATTAAGAAAGAATACACAATCCCAAGAACTCCACAACAAAATGGAGTAGTTGAGAGGCAAAACATAACAATGCAACAAATGGCCAGGTCAATGATGAATGAGAAGAACATTGGTCAAACCTACTGGGTAAAAGCAATAAACACAACAGTCCATGTTCTTAAAAAATCCCACCTTAGACCACAAAGTGACAAGACAACTTATGAACTATGGTATGGGAGACCTACTTCAATCAAACACTTCAAAGTCTTTGGGAGTAAATGTTACATAAAGAATAATGATGAGAACCTTGGTAAATATGATGACATGGCTGATGAAGGTATCTTCTTAGGGTATGCTACAAACAATAAAGGATACAGATGTTATAATAAGAGGCTGCATAAAATGGTTGACATTGTTGATGTAAAAGTTGATGAAGGAATCTCAACAATAGAGGTGTACAATAATGAGTCTTCTACAGAGGACACAGCTGAAGCTGAAGATGAATAGGTCCAAGAATACAAAAAAAAAGACTCTGATTCAGATGAAGACACAGATACTTAGACAGACTCAAATCAGCAAACAACTTCAAATTCCTCCTCCAGAATCACTCTAAAGAATCATCCTGCAAGTCAGATAATTGGTGAAAAAGGCAAAGGTGTACAAACCAGGAGAAAGATAATAAAAGACACCGAACAATCACATATAGCTTTCATATCCATGCTGGAACCCAAGAATTTTAATGAAGATAGCAAATATGACCATTGGATTAAAGCAATGAATGATGAACTTGATCAAATTGAGAAAAACAATACGTGGGAGATGGTTCATAGACCTGAAGGTAAAAATATCATTGGTTCCAAATGGATCTTTAAGAATAAGTTGAATGAGCAGGGATAAGTTGTAAGGAACAAAGCAAGATTGGTCTGTAAAGGCTATGCTCAAATTGAAGGACTGGATTTTGATGGGACAATTGTACCCGTAGCAAGATTAGAAGTTATCAGAATATTTTTTGCCTATGCTTGTCATAAAAGGTTTAAAGTCTATCAAATGGATGTAAAGTCAGCTTTTCTAAATGGAGATTTAAATGAAGAAGTCTATATGGAACAACCAGAGGGTTTCGAACTATCTGATAACCCTGACTTAGTATGCAAGATGAAGAAAGCTTTATATGGGTTAAAATAACCCCCTCGTTCCTGGTATCAAAAACTGGATACGTATCTGAAAGACAAAGGGTTCAAGAGAGGAACAATTGACAACAATCTATATATCAAAACATAGGATAATGATTTGTTCATCGTGTTGGTCTATGTAGATGACATCATCTTCGAATATAATAAGGATTCATTGGTACAATGGTTTTCTTCTGCCATGGAGTCTGAGTTTGAAATGTCTATGATAGGTGAACTATCATTTTTTCTTGGTCTGCATATTACTCAAAGGTCTTAAGGGATGTTCATTTCTCAAGAAAAATATATAAGAGAAATGTTGAAAAGGTTTCAAATGGAAGATTATAAACATTTGGGCACACCTATGGTTACTAGATGCAAATTAAGCAAGGATGATGACTCAACTGATGTTGATCAAAGTTCATATAGGTCAATGATAGGAAGCCTGTTTTACGTCACAACATATCACCCAGACATAATGCATGTTGTTGGAATGGTAGGAAGATATGAGTTTGTAGCTAAACATAGTCATTTTCTAGCTGTCAAAAGGATATTTAGATATTTGAAAGAAACAATGAAATATGGCCTATGGTAACCTAAGAATCAAAATTTTCAATTATCAGTCTACTCGGATGCTGATTGGGCTAACTTCATGGATGAAAGGAAAAGCACGAGCGGAGGTGTGTTCTTCTTAGGAGATTCTCTAGTATCATGGTTGAGTAAAAATCAAGGTTTTTTTTCTTTATCAACTACAGAGGCAGAGTACATTGTTGCTGCTACCTGTTGCACTCAGGTATTATGGATGATTCAGACACTTGCAGACTTGGAGGTAAAATACGCTGCATTGATCCCAATTCATTGTGATAACACTAGTGCCATTAGTGTGTCCAAGAATCATGTATTCCACTCCAAGACCAAGCATATTCCCATAAAATACCATTTTATGAGAGAGTAGGTAACCAATCAGATTGTTTAGGTCCATTACATTCCAACCACAGAACAAATTGCAGACATATTTACTAAACCCCTAGCCAAGGCACCATTTGAATATTTCTGACAGAAGCTGGGTGTCATCCTGTCTCACACCTAAGAGAGTCCATCCTATTAGGGGGAGTTTGTATTGATTGAATATATGATACCTCCGAAAAATACTGCAATAGCTCAGGGGGAGCATGTTTTCCTTGAAATTGATGTTAAAGGGGGAGAAAGGAACAGGTTCGAGTGCTTTTGTTGCCATCAATGCCAAAGGGGGAGATTGTTGGCATGTTTTACACACAACGTATGCTTGTCATTGATGGAAAGTACAACAATGATGATGGATTGAGTACATGTATAATGTGTCAGGCGGGAACCAAAAGTATTTTGGGGAGACACAACAGAGAAAGCTCGTGAAGACCAGAAGAGATAGTGCAGAGGTGCACGCAGAGTGCAAGAGTGTGCTTGTTCATTTGATGACAAGAACAGGCAGATAGAAGGCAGAGTATTTGTTTGTCATTGATGGCAAGCTCAGCCCGATGATGACGAACCAGAGAAAGTGGCAAGACCAGCAGTGCAACGATGATCGCATGGCAATATCAGAAGCGTAAACTCCATTTCATAGTTTCGGATACCGGGAGCTGGAGGAGTCAAGGAAGCAACTCACGGTAGGAAGTTGTGAAATGAAAAACGCCGAAATCCCAAAATAGGCACATCAATCGGAGTTTCAGATACTGGGAGTTGGAGGATTCAAGAGTCGAGACTCTTCATATCAGGAGTCCCTAAGTGCCGAAATGAGAAACACCGAAATCCAAAAACAAGCACATCAACTAGAGTTTCAGATACCGGGAGTTGGAGGAGTCAAGAGTCGAGACTCTTCATCACAGGAGTCCCGAAGTGCCAAAATGTGAAACGTCAAAATCCCAAAATAGGCACATCAACCAGAGTTTCGAATATCAGGAGTTGGAGGAGTCAAGAGTCGAGACTCTTCATCATAGGAGTCCTGAAGTGCCAAAATGTGAAACGCCGAAAATCTTGAAACAGGCACATCAACCGGAGTTTCAGATACCGGGAGTTGGAGGAGTCAAGAGTCGAGACTCTTCATCATAGGAGTCCCGAAGTGTCAAAATGCGAAATTGAAAAAGGCGCTAACAACTAAACTCCATTTCAGAGATCACGACATGGAGCGTCAAGATAACTCTTCACCACAGGAATGCCAAAATGTCGAAATGGCGAATTGTGAAATGGAAAAATAAGTGTGAGACCCATCATTTATAATCCAACGATGCAGGTTAATCTGGAATATGATCGAAAGGCTATTGTTTCTCTTCATAGCTAACCGATCAATTATGATTCAGTTGCTGATGCATTTTCTTGAAGGTTCTCAGTGTAATTGCTAGAAACAACCGATGGTTTCTGCTAGAGGACTCAAAGAGACTTTAGGGTGATCGCCAGAGAAGATGAAGAGTCTTGAGGCATCTTCCAATTGCATGAATATTGTTCATAGAGGCTATGGACAGATGTAAGACTATTGGAGCCTGGAACTGCAACAAAGGGAATGAGCTCAACTATGACAGAGAAGACGAAGAGTCTCGACTGCTGGAGAGGCTAAGGAATCTCAACATAACACTCAATGATGTGGAAACATGGGTTTAACAGCCAGAGAAGCAGAAGAGTTGCAATGATGATCAGGAAGAACACTCGACATGGGGAGAGCATGCAGAAGCATTGTGAATAGAGGATGCAGATAATGCACACCGAGTATAAAAGAAAAGAAAAGAGAAGAGATTGAGGGCTGTTGAGAGTGATTCAGGTGTGTAGAAGGAGGAAGAGTGCAACAACTGAAACACACAGAAGAGGAATGGTGAATAGAAGGGACATGGCACGCAGAGCATAAAGTGCAGCAGAAGCAAAGAACAGAGGTATAGATGAGACAGTAAAAGAAGGTTGAGGTGCACTTGTAGATAAAAGTAGAAGATCAGAAAGTGCAAGAAGATGCAAGTAGAGAGACACTAATACATGAGAGCAGATCAGCATAATAGAACAGTGATGAGACTGGTAAGCCATTGATGAACAGTGAATCACTGTAATAAGATTCAGTAGAAAATATTTATATTTCAGGGTGGTAGGGAGGTTCTAGGGAGGAATGTTGTCCTCAGAGGTTCAAGTGGGTTTGATATAGGTGGATATCGGTGGCCACCCACCTTTTCCAAATGGATCAAAACAATTTTCTAGCAATTTTGGCAATTTACTATTTTTAGCAGGTTTTAACTTCTGGGGCCATTTTGAGGGTCCAAATGAAGGTTTGTTCGAGATTGATTTTCTCAATGATATCCAAAGGCATGATTGAGCCCCCAAAATGAATCTCCTCTACAATACCTTTCCAACGAGATATCACACGCCTAAAACGGAGATCGTATGCAAAAGTTACGACACCGGGAAGTTGATGTACTCACTTACCCAAACGGGGCCCACATGACTTTTGGCGCTCCATCTCCTAGGGTTAGGTTTTTGGATGTCTAGGACTTTTGGCATTCCTTTTTATTGTAAAAATGCCTCCAGAGCCTCATTGTAATCATCTTCTTGCGAATGCGAGTAGCCATCACATCTCTTCTTAGAGATAAGCTGCCTCCATTCTATCGAGTCTTTCACTCTGTATTTTACAGTCTCTGTACATTTATTTCATTAATAGAAATCGTGTATTACTGTATATCTGTGTTTATGGTTGCATCTTTGATATATTTATGTTATATTATTGAATATCTGTGATATCTGTGCACATTTCTTTATTATATCTCCAATCTCATTTCGTGCCAAAAATTATCCGGATCAGGGTCCTTGAACACAGGGAGTTGTAGCTTCCATCTAGTTGCAGCCAAAGAAACCAGAGTGGCAGGGTGGTGCAAAGGAGAATTGTTGTTCTCTGTTATACTTGTTGGTGCCTATGTGACTGGAAGTTGGTTCTTCCATCTAGTTGGTGTTGGAACACTTAGGGAGTTGTTAGTTCCTTCTAGTGGGTGCTAGAGAAACCGGGGAGTCGGTGCTTCCTTCTAGTGGGTGCTATAGAAACCAGGGAGTTGGTGCTTCCTTCTAGTAGGTGCTAGAGAAAACAAAGAGTTGGTGCTCTCAACAAGTTGAATCTTGCAAAACAGAGGTTGTAGCCTCATTATGAATTGGTTCTCATAAGTATGATAATGTACAGAATGTAAAGATTACTTATCACGTAAAGAAGAAGAGGTTTTTACCCTTTATGGGTTTCCTCATGAAATATCTATCTTTGTATATTTCATATGTGTGAATGATGTTGAATGTTCTATTGCTTACTTCCCTACATTATTGTGATTGTCATTCAGTTCTCTGCAAAGAGTTTAAAATAAGCATAATTGTTTAAGCTCAGTAACAACTGATTCACCCCCCCCCTTCCCTCAGTTGTCCAACATAAACATCGGGCAGAGTTTCCCAAATCTTGGAAGGATAAGAAACAATATCGAATGAACCAGTGGAAGAAAGGATACCAACCAACTCCTTATCGGAATGAAGCAAAAATATTTCTGAGAAAATATTTTCACTCCAACCATCTGAATACGCAAGGCAGCGGAAAACCCATAAATTTGGGGATGGAAAAGTTTGAACCATTAAAGTGCTGGGAATGTGGAGAACCTCATCTCAGGAGGAACTATCCATGATTAAGCACAACAAAAAGAACTATCATTCATAATTTGCAGGAAGCTACGAGGATGGGTGATGTAGGCAGAAGCATGCATCATATCAATGCAGCGATTGATGGTCGACAAGCTGACCACCAGTCCTCTATGGTGGAAATCGAAGGTAAAATCAATAACACCCAAATTTCTACTTTGATTGATCCTGGAGCTATGTTAAGTTATATCACTCCTGGAGTAGTAGAGTCAAATAAACTTAAGAGGATGAAACATGCAAAATCATGGCTGGTACAGTTAGCACCAGGAACAAAAAGGAAAGTGGTTGACTTTATTTCTAATTTTTAATTTAGTTTAGATGGTCAAAACATAAAAACAAATATAAATATTCTACCACTAGGATCTTACGATATGATTATCGGAATGGATTGGTTGGAAAAACAAAAAGCAGTTCTAGATTGTTATACAAAGACACTTAATTATAAAGATGATTATGACGCTACTAGAACAACCCAAGGTATACCAAAACCTGTGTCAGTTAGACAAGTTGCAACAATGAAATTCAAGAACTGCATGAGAAAGGGTTGCCAAATTTATGCCATTCAAATAACGAATTTGTTAGAAAAAGAAGATAAGCCCAACCGGGAATAATTTGTTGTCCTGCGTGAATTCAGAGACATATTTGTTGATGAGTTACCAGAATTACCTCCTAGAAGGGAAATAGACTTCTCCATAGACCTACTACTTAGTTCAACCCCCATCTCGAAAGCACCTTACTGAATGGGTTTACCAGAATTGATATAATTAAAAATACAATTATAGGAATTGTTGGACAAAGAGTATATCAGACCAAGTGTTTCACCATGGGGAACACCAGTCTTATTTGTGAAAAAGAAAGATGGTACTCTAAGACTATGTAACGATTATAGACAATTGAATAAAATGACCATTAAGAACAAGTATCCTTTACCTAGGATAAATGACTTGTTCGATCAAGTAGGTGGGGCCAAGATCTTTTCGAAATTGGATTTACGATCTGGTTATCATCAAGTTAGGATAAAATATGAGGACATAAGTAAAATAGATTTTTGGACAAGATATGGACACTAAAAATTCATAGGCATACCTTTCGGACTCACTAATGCACCAACCACGTTTATGTGCCCGATGAACAATATTTTCAGTCAGTACTTAGACAAGTTCGTACTAGTATTTATCGACAATATTCTGGTATATTCTAAACGAAGGAAGAACATGAAGAACACTTGAGAATAGTTCTGAAAACGTTGAGGAAACACAAACTGTACACCAAATTTGATAAGCGTGACTTTTATCAAAAGAAAATACAATATCTAGGACATGTAATTTCAGCAGAAGGCATTGTCGTAGACCCTGAGAAAATAAAATCCATCATGGAATGGCTGATCCCTAAGGATGTAGAGGATATCTGGTCATTCATGGGAATCACTGGATATTATCGCAAATTTATAGAGGGGTTTTCCAAAATATCCTACCCTATCATGTCATTACAAAAGAAAGGGACCAAGTTTAATTGGTCACAAAAGTGTCAAGATAGTTTTAACAAGCTAAAGGAATTGTTGACCACTGCACCCATCCTGAAGGTAGTAGACCTAGATAAAGACTTTACCGTCTGTGTCGATGCGAGTAAAGAAGGACTAGGTGGTGTCCTAACTCAAGAAGGACACATGATTTGTTATGAGTCCCGGAATTTAAAAGAACATGAACGAAACTACATCACTCATGACATAGAATTGGAAGCAGTAATACACGCCTTAAAAATGTGGCGACACTACATAATTGGCAGAAAATTTCTATTACTGACAGATAATAACGGAGTGAAATATTTGTTTAGTTACACAGATCTTAATGCAAGGAAAGCAAGATGGCTAGCCTTCTTGAGAGAATTCGACTTTGAGGTAAGACATATCAAGGGTAAGGAAAATAAGGTAGAAGATGCCCTAAGTAGAAGAGTCCATGGATTATTCGAAATAAATGTCAGTAGAGCATAAAGTGACCTGGAACAGAGAATAAGGACAACATGTATTAATGACGGAAATTACACTAAGATAATGGAAGAATTACAAAACAGTACCACAAACTCAGATAAACCAGATCTAAGTATCGACAAGAACGGACTATTATGATTTAAAAACATACTTTACATACCTAATTCAATAGAGTTAAAGTTAATAGTCTTGGACGAAGTGCATAAGAAACCGTATTCTGGCCATCCAGGATATCAGAAAATGATAACAACACTTAGACAACTATTTTACTGGCCTAATATGAAGGGCGAAAGAGTAGAATACTTGGCTAGGTGCCAATATTGTTAGCAGGTTAAGGACGAACACCAACATCCAGACAACCTATTACAGCCATTACCAGTGCCAGAATGGAAATGGGAGACCATATCGTTGGACTTTATAACAGTTTTTCCTAAAACTCAGAAACATAATGATTCTATTATGGTTGTAATCAATAAAATCAATAAGTCTGCACACTTTATTCCTGTAAAGTCTACTTTTAAAGTTATAAACATTGTTGAAATATTTATGAAAGAAATTTTTAGACTGCATGTTATTCCTAAAATGGTGATTTCAAATAGAGACGTAAAATTCACATCCACTTTTTGGAAGGAACTGTTTGCAGGGCTAAATACTAATTTGAATTTCAGTACAAGTTATCACCCACAAACAGATGGGTAGACCGAATGGACTAACCAAATCGTATAGGATATGATCTGTATGTACGTAAGAACAAAACCAAACAAGTGGGAAGACTATCTACACTTGGTAGAATTTCCATATAACAATGGGTACCAAACTTCGGCTAAGTTAAGCCCTTTCAAGGTATTGTACGATAGAAAGTGTACGACTCTGATTAGCTGGGATAACTCGGTTGATAGACTCATGGCTGGACCAGAGATGCTCCCAGAAATGGAGAATATGGTAAGGAAGGTACAACAGAACTTAAAAGAAGCACAGGACAAACAAAAGAGCTATGCAGATCAAAAAATAAGACACTTGGAATTTCAAGTAGGAGACCATGTTTACTTGAAGGTCAAAGCTCGAAAAAATTCGTTGAAGTTAGGAAACTATGCCAAGATGACACCCAGGTTTTGTGGGCCCTTCGAGATACTAGCTCAAATTGGACCCATAGCATACCAACTTGCACTTCCAGCTAATGTAAGAATTCATAATGTGTTTCATATTTCTTTGTTTAAAAAGTTTGTTCATGACCCTACTCATATGATTGATTGGAACTTGGTGCAGATGGAACCCAAAGGCGAGTTCCAGGTGGAACCCCTGCATATTCTCGACCAGAGAGAAATAACGCTTCGAAAGAGAGCCGTCGCTCAGGTAAAGGTGCAATGGAAGCACTTTAGTCCTGAGGAGGCCACTTCGGAGGTTGAAGGAGATTTGCAGAAATCCAATCCAATCCTATTCCAGGAAATGAATGAACACTGAGGGTAGTGTTTTATTGAAGGGGGAAAGTATGTGACATCCCCAAAAATAAATTATTTTTGAAATTTAAAATTTTCTATAAAATTATTTTGTTTTTAGTAAATTCGAATTTGGAAAATTTTTCCATTTATGGCAATTCCGATTTTTGAATTTGATAAATTGTAATTAATTATTATGACTATTGGGTAGAGATCTGATTTGACCCAACTAACTATTTGACTATGACACTTGTATGAAAAGATAATATTTTATATTTATTGCAGGAGGACAAATGGAACAACCATGTTAAAATTAGCTGACCATGACTCCATGAGTGGGGAACATGCTGGAACCACCTTTGGGTTGATTGTTACAAGTGGAAAATTAGAGATTTGACCATTGGCAGCCCCTGAAAATCAGGGATTTAGAAAGTTGTGAAAATTCCCAAGGGAGGGAAAGAAAGACCTAGGAAAAAACATTGTTGAATAAATAGCATATGTGAGGAGGTAGGATGCGGCCGAGTATGCTGGGGAAAATAGGATCTGTTGCTTATTGTTATGAACACTACTTGTTGAGTGTGAGGAAAGGAGCAGAGTGATGAAGTTGAACGGAATTTCTGGGAAGGAGTTTTGAGTTAGTCCTCATGGATTCATGGTCAGGATAGGGGGTGATCGGGCAAGTAGTTTGGCTGCACTATTCTACAGTAATTGGGAGGAACGTAGTTGTTCCCTTTGTCTTCCCGCAAACTGATTCAGATATACTATTCTATCTTTCTCTAGTTAAGTGTTATGATACAAATAAATCTGCAATTTGTTTACTTCTATGAATGAACTTCTCGTCGAATGTTGCTGTGATGAAAGATTGACCAAATACTTCCTAATCATTAGTTAGGAATGGATTTGTTATGTGGGGCATGGTACTGAGTAAATACTAAGATCATTGGATGTATTAACTAGAAAGACTAGCTCTATAGAGGTTTCTACTCTCGTAATAGGATAAATTACTCACTTTTAATTAATTTTGTTGAGTAAATTAATGTTTGCATGATGTGATTGAAGTGAAGTATACCGATATCTATGAATGATTATGTTTCCTGTAGGTAATTATAGTATACAAATGAGTCTCCATTAATGTACATGAAAATTCAAATTCAAAATAAATACACCATGTATGACATGAATTTTCATGATATGCGTATAGAACATTTACAGGTATATTGCGTACAGATATACATTCATATATTTGGAGATCTGTACAAGCGATACAGTAAAGCTAAAGTGAACTGTCTACAATAGAGTCACGGAATAATATATATATATATATATATAAAGTATTAATGGTAAATCCGAAGGCGATTAGGTCTAGTTTGGCTATACTTTAAATTCTCGAATTAATTTTGAACAAATCCAAACCTATCAAACACTTACGAAGATCTGTAATTAAATGCAAGAGGTATGAGGGTCGATGAATCCAAAGACTATTCTGGAACCTGGAACTTGATTTACACATATATGGTAATTCCGCAAACCATAGAAATAAAGGAGTATAACTCATCCTAGAAATTATATCAGACTGATAGTAATAAATTCATATGAAAATGTTTTAGTAAACTGGACTATCAAACATATTTTTATCGAACCCGAAAGTCGAAAGTAAGGAAGAAATCTTATTTTTTCCAAGTATTTAGTGAGAAAGCTACAGAATCATAATGTTCATCAAAACCCACAAAACAAGACAAACATTATGAAAGATCTTATGGCCTTAATTAATTATAACATGGAATGTCTGTGCAACAGAGTCGATATACAAAGTATAAACCCCAAAATTTTATAAGTTCTTTTTTACGCAATGCTTGACTGGAATTCGGACTGTGCAAACATCTGAAGCTGAATACATGTCTAGACGATAGCAACGAAAAATACATTACGAGTTTGGGATGAGACTAGAGTAGTGAAATGACTGGAATAAAAGTACCCAACTTAGTACGCTATTTCAATTAGAAAAGAAAAGTCCTGTAAAGTAATCCTTATACATACTAGTCAAACAAGAAATCCAAGAGTACAAATGGAAGACCCCCTCTTTCCAACTATTTTAGGTAATCGAACGCAACTATATCAAACATCTAGAAATCCAGGAAGAGACCGTGCCCTTTTCACTGTTGAAACTCTAGAAAGGCCTACAAAGGGAACTCAAATACCTTTTGCGCCGAAGATAAGAAATGAACATTTGAGATCCTTGCGTAGATGAAAGCCCTGAAAGAAGTATCATTTAAAAATATCATTAATAATAGATAAAAGTAATAAGAATAACAACATAATGATAACGGTTAGTAATAAAGTATTCCATGATCATACTTAACTTTTGTTCAACATGCTTGCATGTCTTCATTTTTTTTCTTGTTTCATTTTCGGCTGGATAGACGCCTGGGATGAGGGTGGATAGCACATTAACACTTTGATGGCTACCCTCACATCAAACATGGCTCATCATTAGTGAATTATACAAACCTTGAAAATGAAAAGATTAACAAGGAGAAAGTTTTTACACAAAAGTTAACGATTTTAATGAAAGGCAGTAATCGACAGTATTTAGTTCTTGTAATGATGCAAGTCAGACTGTGCACTATCATGGTTTAAATTGTTCATACCAAACTATAAACTACACATAGCCATCCAGAACCAAACCACTTATAGTAGTTATAAGTCAATAAGAATTACAGAGTTATCCCAGCTATTTAATCTAATTGAATAGACCACGATGAAGATAATAACTACTGTAAGCAAACATTTGGACGTATTGTAGAATATCATCATTGGACTATTCAAAGTTCTGCAGAGGTCCTAAGTTATTTGACATCAATAAAAAAGATTCAACATAGGGAAAATAAATTGGGAGGTTACGAAACCCTTTATCCCAAATCATAGACAAAAACGAACAAATATACTCTCCCTAAAACCAGAGGAGAAAACAACAATAAACTCAAAGAAAATCACTCCTCTAGGATTTAGGATAACTTCGGAAGCAATACAGAGAAGTTACACCAAAGAAGAATCCATGAAATGCATCATCTCCTTTATCAACCAGAGTATCATGTGTAAGGAGAAACTTACTAGGGATGCGGACCACGCCGTCTATTACAACCATGGAGTGACCGACATGGCAATGCGCTGTGCCTCCAAAGAATTGTCACACAGAGCCTCTTCGCAGAACTTAACAATGAAAATTGTGAACCTACTCCAACCCTAAACAATGCCTTGTCATCTCGGAGTAAATGTGGAGAATGTGGAGGATTGTTAGCCATGTGACCATGTCAAAGTCGGCATGACACTTTGGGTGTAGAGCCCGATAAATTCAATGGAACTCGTAGGACTACCATTAATAAAACTTATGGAGCCTTAACTGCCTTGACAGTGGACCATTCCTTCCACTTAAGGAATGTCACAATTAGACACCTTCATGACTCGACATATGTTAAATCCCTTTCATTCCCTCGATGTTATCGTGAGTCAACAATCTGATCCTAGTTGTGGAATTTCCACTAGCATTTGGATGTAGAAACTTCTTTACGAACAACCCTGGTACTAAGGACCATTAATTAACTGAAACATAGTGGATATGCTAGTTACCTAATATTAAAAACCCGACCCTATAAATCTTATGGTTGGGAACTAAGTAAAGTCACCTAGGGTTAAATTAATCAGGTAGACATGCACATGAATATGGAGGTCTTATGTTAAAAGGGTGAATCATAGTAGGAATTATAAGGCCCCATCTTATATACATAGTCCATTACACTGAAAGGTAAATGGAATGGAGGCGAAAGAGACCTCTTGTAGTAAGTAGAGTTTATAAGTTCTTTCGTTTTATAGAGTTTTCATGATAGAGTTTTATAACAGATATTATAATCGAGTTTATATTTTAAATATACCCTTTCTGTCAAATAGTTATATAAACTAAGGAAATTTGTTTTTTGTTGTGATTATGAGGTACATTACAACCAATTATAGAAATTATATATATATATATACTCTAGAAACACTCCCACCAAATGAAACAAAAATGCATGAAAGATATATACCACAGTTGGACATTCTTGAAAACTTTCCACGTTATCCATAAGACGTTGATTTCTTTTTTTGAATAGCTATGGGAAGAAAAGTAAAAAAAAAAACATCTTTTAAAAAGAATAATACCAATCCAACTCTAAGCAATCTGAACAACAAGGAACTACAACTTATCGAGTATATACTTTTCTCATCAAAACCAGATAGTGAGATAGGTCTCTAAAGCAGAATTGCACGCAACATGAAATGTACCTTATTTGAATCATAAAGTGTAATACCTCTCACTTTAAGCTATGCTATGCAGGTAGTTATCAAAATCCACCACACCTTTCCGTAGCCTCTCCGTGTATAACCAACAGTATAGATAACTATGAGTTTGCAAAGAAAAGACTCCAAATTGTTAAATCAGGGCATTTCAACACATAATAATGAAGGAACACACCCTTTCTTGAGACATCCTTCTCCTGGAACCCAGCAAATAATGAACATAATAACATTCGAAGCCAAATGATACGAAAACATTCTCACACATTAAGGCATCCTTGGAAAGTTTTCAAAGATATGATGAAAACGATGATTGAAAAGTGCTCGAAGATTCCTGAAAAACATCTCAAAAAGAATATATGAGAATTCCAATCTTAAACATGATGAAAGCTACATGCTACGGTCTCGAAAGTTATTCAGAGTCGACAATGTCTGTAACTAGTCACGAGCAGCTCTCTTTGTCATGATTTCGACTTCTAAGCAGAGACAGGTAGCAACGTTCTTTCATCCTTGAAGGCTCCACCCCTGACCTGTTAGATTCATAATCAAAGGAAAAAGAAAAAATATAATGGAAATAATACTACTTGACAATCACATGTGTCAAGCGAATATTCAAAGGGATGGCTAAAGATGCTCTCTGAACTCTGAAAAAAATAGAAGAAGTTGATGTCTTCTACTAAATTGGTGGTTTAAGGTTGACGACAAACTCATCTGGTGGTTTCAGGATGACCACAAACCAATTTGGTGGTTTTGGGATAACCACAAACCAAATGTCTAGCAGAAACTCATTTCTTCTACTAAATGGCATGGTTTTAAGTTGACCATAAACTAACAAGAATAATATGTTCAGGAACAAGATTGCATACCGGGAACTAGGTTGCATACTTGATCATCTATTCACAAGCTCTAAATCAAAATTGGAACCTGACTCTAAATCAAACTTGGAACCTGAATCAACTAGATATCCCCCTTGTCAGGGACAAGTGGTTCCAATTCACTTGACCGTCATTCGCAAGTATGGCCAAGAAGAGATCCAGCACATCAAATTGTCTTCCGGTGGAGTCTGAAGACTCGATCTTCAACTCAGAAGACTACATCAACTCGGCCCCGATCATACCCTAAATCATCAAATCTTGAAAAACATGCATGTCCATCAACTGTAGAAATATCTCCAATCAAGTACGACTGTACTTGTGTATAAATTCGGCAATAAGACTGCTCCAATAAATTGGCTTCCAAACGCCAACGCCAATTCCCTAACCATTCAAAATGAAGTTGTTTCTGCTTGCACTTTTGGCACCTTACTGAGGGATGATTTGTCTTCCCACAAAATTTGAATGGGTGAAGATCAAAATAGTTTGACTTATCATGGCCAAACCAGTGACAGTGTTTGCACTGTATGGGTTCTTTATCCGACCGATTAGCAACATCATCATCAACTATATCCTGTACTTGTTCCTTACCAATATCCGCAAGCTCTATCATCTTACCATCATTCAAAAAACCTCCACTCACAAAGCAAACAGGTTCGCTATAATTAGGAAAATAAAAAAGGTTGACAACATCATGTACGTATTCTAGTCCTTATCGATTTCGTTTAAATCACAATTCTTCCCATGGTCGAACAATACATTTATGCACAACTTTTTCTGACATAGGGACTTCATCTAACTGATCTTCATGATTATGACTTTCATTAATAGTCAACTGAGCGTCTTCATTCTCATCCTTGATGTCAATAAAATCACATTATTGGTGTCGAAACAAACTTAACTCATCAGACAACAATTTGTTTTGAAGTTTGAACATATCAATCTTCTTGTGTGTTACTTGTAAACAAGTAATCACTGTACTGAGGGTGCACTTGTTTATTGCAATTGTAGATTCTATAGTTGTGTTAATTAATGTGCGCAATATTGTAAATATTTCTTCAATTCTTGTCATTTGTTTGTATGTTGATGCCACAAAGTTCAATTATGTATCCTGTTGTGCATGCGAAGAGCAATCGTTCCTTGTATGAATGCTACTAAAAAACCCATAGGATCTGTATCCTGTTGTGCATGCCAAGAGCAATCGTTCATTGAATGCTACCAAAAACTACATGATAACCAATAACTTAGATGCACACAAAGATCCTAAGACAAACCCCCTTATTCAATTTCAGGTGGGTCAAAGAGGACTCCTTATAACTTCCAAAAACTCCTTATAGTACCTTTACAAAAAGTCTTCAAATAAATATCAAACCCTTATAACTCCAATTACAATAAATGGAGAAAACGCCTCCATACAAAACCTTATTAACTCCTTAAATACACATCAAAGTCTTCCGTTAAGTTCTATTGCAAAAAAAATGCACCTTATAACTCCTTGAAATAAATTCACTTTTTAATGAAATAAAATGCATCTCTACTAAGCCCCGAACTAAACCTCCTTCTGTCTATTTTACTCTCGGTATTTGAATAAGTTTATCTTCTTATTCCATGAACATGTGCAGGGTGCGAATACTATTCTACCAATATTCTCTTCATCAAATCATTTAAATACAGACTAATAAAGTAATGCACTTCCATTCCACAAATACCACCCTTGCTGGAAACAATGCATCTTGATAGGAATTAAATGACTTTGTGTCTTAAAAAACAAAGCGTTCTCTTATCAGGTTTCGATACCTTGATTTCAAAATTCTTCGATTCCATTGGATTATGGAAAGATACAGTAGGTGTTTCTGAATAGTGTGATCTCTTCCTCGCTTCAATGCATTTACAAGTCACTTATATTCATCATAGATACGAATACGCATAGTCATATTTATTGGTCTCTATGATCATCCCTACCACGCTTGGTCATTTCAACAACGACTTAATAAAATTATTTCCCACAATTTCTATTTCAAAATTCCATCAACGAGAACTCACTTTCAACGTCCGTCTTATTCAGAAGTTCTAGGATTTAATAATATTCAAAACCCCTAACTATGTACTTTGACAGTCGCGTGAAAGGGCATTCATACAGGTATACAGGTCCAAGACATAAGGTTAACTGCGACAATGGAACAAGATCCTCAAATATCTATATTCTATTATTCAACAAAACGATGCCCAACTGATTTCTTACCTTCAAATATCAACAAAATTTCAACAAGAATGGAATATTGGTCGTCCCTCTTCAACAGAAATCATTTTCTTCCCACAATATATCGCAGGAAAGAAGAGGAGACCGAATGCAATTCTCCTAATAGATATATTGCTCGCAAAGATAATCCTGGTCTGGTTGTAGATTCTCCTTCACAGGCTTGCACTCTCTCATGCGAAGGGCTCCCTCAACCTCTAATTTTCTTCACACAAATTTCCTCAGCCGCAGTGTATCCCGTTCTCGGCTCCTCCCAGTCGCTAAAAACCTCGCTAAAACCGTCAGTTCATCCACCATGGTGCACACACAATGTGGTTCTTTTCCTTGGATACAAGAAGCAATCTTCTGGTAAGGTCGTGTGTCGGCTCCACGATGCAACGTTGAATGAGCCACTGGATTAATATTGTTCGTGCCTCCACTTCCACGAACTTCCTTTCTGCATAGAATTCGAATTCCAAACTAAACCCTCTGCGAGCAGTTGGACAACTAATCCCTTTGACATTTCTTTCTCATGAATTCTGCAAGCTAATCCCTCGATGACTCTCTCTCTCCAACAAGTCTTTATGGGCTGAACTCCTTCAACTCCTAGAACTCTCCCACAGGCTCATAGGTATCATAAAGCTCTGATATCATTGTTAAATTCATAATGAAGAAAAAAGCTAAAATATAATGGAAATAATAGAAGCAATCAAAAAATCATGATGATGAACGGAAATAACTAAACAATGGCAGAAAATGCATACTCTATTCATCAATGCTTCTATCAATAATCATGTACATAAATATACATATATAATACAAAAGACCATAATTGTCATGTAACTGTATAACAGTTAGATTAACTTAACTAACCAACTAACTTATGATTAGTGTTTTAACATGACCGGGCACACTTGTGGTGATATTCTCAATGTTCATGCATCTTGCTCGTCTTGTGACTTGTCCATGATCATAACTTCCGAATTCTCGCTTCAGTAAGAATTTCACGTGTTGCTCCAAATTTCGGTTTTTAAAATTTCCGTTGATTTCTTGATTTCTTGCCGTCTTAGGTGAAATTTGTTCGTAAGAACGTGCAAAAAGATGCTATGTTACCACCTAAAGTCTAGAATCCCGTCTGCAACACTTTTTTAAATTTCCAAGTTCTTTAGAATTATTAATTCTGGGCGTTGTCAATTGTCAATTAAATTGCTTCATTTTTAAAAACTTTGATCACTTAAATTCTTCTTGTAAAGTTTGTTATCCTTAAAAACTGTAATCTCTAAAACTTACGCCATTTCCGAATCGATTCAATTACAATTTAAACAACAAATTATTATACATTTAATAATTTTAAAATTTTAAATAAAAAAAAAATCACAAAAGTAAAGCAATTTGAATGCCAAAAGTAGTGATCCATTAAAAGGCTGCCACGATTCCTATATAGGGATGAATCTTGACCCATAGGTGTCAAAATGGCGTGTAAAAATAACATCACGCATGAAATTGTGAGTTACAACAAATAAAATACTTTCATGCATCACATTCAGTTTTGAAAATTGCAGATATTTCAACGTAAGCAGTCGCCACCATTTAACTCGTCAATTTTCAGATTGCGGATGGCGACGACCGAAATGCGGCCAGTAGTCCCCCGACAAAAACGAAACCAACCGGCCAGCATCCGCGATGATAGTGAAGACTCCGGATCCCACAACGGGCCAGCAATAAACCTACAAGGATGAAGAGCTTGGCTGTGTTAGGAATAATGTTTATTTTAAAGTTTGTTTGGGTTTGTTAGATCTAGTTAGTTGTGAAAAAAACTTCTCCAATCTAATGTACTATCAGATTCTAATGTGTGAATGATTAAATGGTTGAAATATTCTATAATAAATTTACTATTATATTGTAATATGTGTCATATTGAATAACAAAATAATTTTTTTTTGGTGTGTAATATTGTGAAAAGTTGGCTCCTCACATATGCGAGAATTTAATGTTTTAAGTCTGTGTATGGATAGGAGCCATGTCACTGGACCCCATTGCTTAAATCAAAAGTGAGATGGTGATGTCAAACAAGATCCTCGCACACCAAACCATGATATCTTTGACTATTTTCAATCTATGAGATGGTGATGTAGGAAAAAACTATAAAGCCAAAGGCCACCATATAACCTATCCATGCCAGCGATACCTATGAATTCTATCTTTCTTAAGGGTTCACAAATTCCAAGAATTTTGTTTGTCAGATGGTAAAGAATTATGTACTTCCAAAAATCACTCGAACCAAATTCAAAGACACGTCCTTCACTTTGACATTGCGTTTGCACATTTCTAAGTGCCCCTTCATTCACGGTTTGTGAAAGGAGAAAGTAATATGGAATACAAGCTCATGCTCGGATTAAGAGTGGAAAAAACGACATCTTTCACTACTATTTACCTACATTTACATTGCTCGGATTAAGAGTGGAAAAAACGACATCTTTCACTACTATTTACCTACACTTACATTGTAAGGGGTCGAAATTTCCAAAGAGAAACTTTATGTACATAAGGAAAAATAAGGGTACATACAAAGTCAAAAGTTTTAGATAAAAAGTACATTATGAAGTCTTTGTTTTGATTAATAGAAGCTATTCTTTTTAACATTAAAAAATTAGAAAGTTCGTGGTTTTCTAGTGATAGACCTTTGGTGGAATTTGTATAGATTATAGCTTACCTTTGGTGGAATTTGTATAGACTATAGCTTAGCTGGTGGTATTTGGCATCATCTCTTTATCAAAGAGAATTTAGATCTCAAAACATCGCATGATCACCTAGTGTTTTACTTGTCTTTACGTGTGCATGTTGCTTTTACCTTTTCGACTAGTGCTCTTCTTGCTTTTGTGCGCGCCCTCATTCTTCATTCTTCAAATTGCTTGTCCAACAGTTGGTAAGATAGAACAAATTACTTAGTAGAGGAAATTTCATTTTTATGTGTTTTTCACATAGTAGTGGTCCTCGGTTCAGTTGGGGGTCGTTACAGACTGGTATCAAAGATTTTGGCTCAACATTGAACTCATATGGGCCAATAACCAACACAAATTTGGTAAAAAATTGTTGTTACCGACTTATTCTATGGAGGATTTGGGAAAAAAAGATGAATTATGGAAAAACAAAATCCCAAAATTTATAAAACTGTTAGTTTGAAATTGCCTTAGAACCCTCTAAGTCATGATCAATGGCATCAATATGTAGAGTTACACTGTTTAAATTTGAGTTGGAAGGTTGAATTTCATGTTTTAATGGTTGTTGTATAGTTGGGAAAATTTGGATGAATCGATGGTCAAGATCACATTTGATTTCGAGATCAATGTCCAAGATTCATCATGAATAGATTTATAAAGATATAATTTTTTCAGAGTTTGACAAGCCTTGAAAATCGACGGTTGAGATTAATTTTCAACAGTTGGGAAAATGAGACAAATCGACATTCTGGATTCATTTTTGGTCATTTGGAAGTTGGAGAAGATCAACGGTCAAGATCATTTTGAATGGCAGATTGACGATCCAAATTCATTTGGGATTCGATAAAAAAATTCTAAGTGTTGGAGTTGGCCAAGATGATTCACCGAGAGATGATGGTTGAGTTGGATGAATTCACAAAGTGTTTTAGTTTTCAGTGGAAATTTTCAACGACCAATTGTGAGGTCAGTCATTTTAACAAGGTGTTTGCTCGACAAGAGGAATCTTCGATCGTTGATGACTCATGATCGGGTTTGCCAATTGGGTGAGGTGTTTGGGTCATCCAAGAAAAATTGTGGATCATCGATAAAGAAAAGAGGAGGATGACGTGTTGTTCCACGTCAACATCATCATGTCATGTCAAGTCAACCAAGTTGACACTTCATGATGATTTTTCATTCCATGTCAACATTCATGTGTCAAGCCACATCAACATAATTCCCAAGTTAGTCGGAAATCATCGATGGTCGATGACCAGGTCAGTGGGATTGGAAAAGTGTTTTCGTATGAAAACATAATAAGATATTGAAGAAGACAGAATGGTGCTTAGAAAACAAATTGTAGTAATGTTGCAAAAGATGAGGAAACAAATGGAATCCATAAAATTTCTCTGAGTGAGAAAGGATGGTTTCTTTAATCCTTTCTCACTCAGATAATTTACCAAATCCTCTTTCATGTCTTCTAACTGAAGTTGCAACTTTCACTTCTCATATATTGATATGTGCAACAACCTTCTCAACTCAACATCCTCTTCCTGAATACTCTTGCTTGATCTCTTCGATCTATTGAAGATATTATATCTTCAATGGTTTTTTGATGGTTTTCCTTTTGCAACTTTCTATTCAAACTACAATAAATAGAGACTAACACAACCTTCTATGATACCACTTGATCTAAAGCTAGGCACTTAAATTCTTTGTAACACTAACTTCAAGTTTCTTAATTTACTTTAGTCTCCATAATCATAACTTGATGCAGTTTAGAAAAGATTAATTTATGGAAATAAATAGGATAAACAATAATGAGACAAGGGAGAACTGAATTGATAATGAAGTTCACCCATATTGGGATATGTCTCTGGGTATTCTCCAAAGAAAAATTATTTTTTTATTTCTTCTCCCAAATAAGGAATGATTCTCCTCTACAAATGGTCTACAATCCTGTCCCAATATGGGGCTAAAATGATCTCCCAATGCAAGGATGAAATGGTCTTCCAATGTACAATTGATTCTCTCGTTTACATATGTTGAAGATTTGTACCAAGTGGAGCTCAATTCTCCCAATGAAGGGGCCTAAAAAATTTCCCAATTAAGGGGATCAATTCTCCACCCTCATTTTTCCACCATTTTTCTTACAAATTCATTTATCCAAAATTATACGTAGGGAAGAACTTCTACATATAAATTAATTACAACATCAATTCTTTACCAAATGAACAATGTCATACAATGGTGAAATACCTTTTTTATATAACAAACGATCGATGGTTCAATATTGTTCGATCCAATTTTTATGGTCATCAAATATTTAGTTAATCAAAATTAATATGGTATATTAAACCATATAATATATGGGCTAACAAATCAAAATTTAATAATAACCAAATAATATTTAAATAACTATATATAATATATATGGTATATTATATAAAATTTTATTTGTTTCCATGCCATATAAGGAATATAATTCTACCATATTTTTTAGACCCATATACACAGATTATTATATGGATATTTGATGGCTAATTTTTGTTCAGTTTAGTAGAGAAAATCGTGGTTCAAATCCCACAAAACCCTCATATTGCCTCTTTACATGGATATAGATTTTATATGGTTCATGACTTCCATTTTATTTAAATAATATATGAGATCATTATTATTTAAGTAATATAAGGTTTATGGTTTCTAACATTCTAGAAGGTCCACATGGAACTCTCAAACTTTTCCATTTGTAAGCGCCATATATTTACGCAATGTGTCAATACCATACCTTACCACGTCAAATGCATAGTTAGTTGCCACATCACCAACCATACAATGCCGTATCATTATCCAGATAGCCATGTGTCAATATCTAGATGTGACACGTATCAATCCCTGGGTGTGCCATGTGGGAGTCCCTACACATTGTTTACCTTCAACTTATGAAGGCCATAATTTTTTGCATACGATGTTCGTTCGAGCCCGTTCAAGCGTCATTGGAAATATTTCAATGAGATTTATGTCATGGAGCAATTTTCATCATAATTTGAGACAATCATTTTTTCTTTGCTACAAAGATCCTTTTGGATCACCTTCTAATTGTCCTTTATGGTGGTTTAACATATCCTTGTTATCCCAATATCCCTAGAATCTTCATTTAGGACATAAGGCATGGGTTTCCTCACTTTATCATGAGTAAGTACCCAAGACCCATACCTAGTTCTAAAAATCTCCTAATGATGCCCATATCACCACTTGAAGGAAAATGATCCCCTCAAGAGGTCACCTATGGTGGTTTGAGGTGTCATTCATGACCCTTGAACCCTACAATATGCATAAAACCTTAATGGTTGGGTGTGGTGTTTTGGCGCACTGTGCTTGGTCATATATCCCTAGAATATTTGTATATTGGATAAGGAATGGATTTCCTGTGATGATATCAATTCCTTAAGACCCATATATAATGATTAAAACGTTGTGAGGTCACTAACATCATTTCTTAGAGGCCAAGGATACCCTTAACATCCCATGTGTGGTTGTTCGAGGAATCCTTGTTTACCTTGGATGGATTTAATCTTCCTTTAGGGCCTAAAGTTCATGTTTCCTCCCCTGACCATGTCTAGGGCTCGAAGACCCATGTTTGATGCAAAATGTTTAGACCTGGATTGCTAAAATATTTCTTTAGGGCCTCAGGATTGGGTTTCCTACCCCAACCATGTTCAAGGAGCCATGACCCAAATCTAGTACTAAAAACATTCCAATAGAGTTCATATCCCATATTAAAGGATAGAGATCCCAAAGAAGGGTGCTTTTTGTTTTCTCAAGTCCTCATTCATGTCCCTTCAGTGTTAGAACCTACCTTTAGGTATCGATGCTTGATTTCCCTCCCCCAACCATGGTCAAGAAAATGAGTCTCATACCTAGAGTTCAAAACCTTCTAATATTTTCCATATCCCAGCTATGAGGGAGATGATACTCTCATGACATTATGTGAGATGGTTAGAGGTGTTTTTATTGGAGTTGGATATATTAAATCTTACTTTATGTCCTAAGGATATAATTTCCTCCCTTGACCATGTCTAATGTTCCATGTCCTATACTTGGTTCTCAAAACCTTCTAATGGTGTCTATATTGAAACTCAAAGGAAAAATATCCCATAGGGAGATCATCTATGGTGGTTTGAGGACTCACTGGTTGATCTTGAGTTGTGAAAGCTACCTTTTGGGAATAATGAGCAATTTTTATCACTTGACCTTGGTCCCAACCTTCATATCATTACCTACTTCTCTGAAAACCCTATTGGTGCCAATATTCCCACTAAGAGGCAAAGAATACTTCAGAGGTCAAGTGTGTGGATTGAAGGTGTTTTCGTTTTCCCTCAATACATCAAATATTCCTTAAAGGACTAAAGCATATGTCTCTTCCTACCACCATTTTGAGGAACTATCAACCTATAAATTATGCTAAAAAATTGTAATGGTGCACATAACTCAACTTGGAGACTAAATATCCCCTTCAAAGATCATGTCTTTTTATTTTTCCTCAATTCCTATAATATTTATTTATGGCAGAAGCCTTGGATTCCCCCCCCCCCTGCCATGAACCATATTTATCACCTTGATACCCATACCTAGTTCTAACAACTTCATAATATCATCAATATCCCCACTCATGTTGTAAGGATATGCTTAATAGGTCATGTGAATTGGATCAAGGTGTCATTATTGAACCTTCATGCTTATAATAATATATTATGGTGTAATACCTAGGTTTCCCTCCAAATATGTCTAGGGCCCAAGGAATCATGTGCCTAGTATAAAAAATCCCCTTATAACACCCATATCCCTAGTCAAACAAAGTGTTAACCTTGAAAGGTACATTGTTGTGGTCTAAGGTGTTTTTCATAGCCATGTATTCCAAAAGGATTACCTTAGGGTCGAATAACCATTTTTCCTCCGATGACCATGTCGAGGACCTTGATAATCATAGCTAGTGCTGAAAATATTGTAATAATTCCCATATCCCTATTTGGAATACAAGGATGGCCTGAAGATTTCAAGTGTGGTGGTTTGAGGTGTCAATCTGAGACCTTGATACTTAGAAGAACTTTTTATGGCCTAAGGCCCAAGTTTCCTTCCCTTACCCTACCAAGGAACCTAATACCCATATGTAATTCTCAAATATTCTAATGTCATTTAATGGAAAGTCATTATATCATTGATATTACAAGGCCTTGTATTTATACAAGGTATGAGGGTCTTAACATAATCAAACAATGCTTATTTTGTTAGATTGAATATATCAGTTTGCATTAGTGTAGCATATAACATTTTATCACCTTAACCATTTTTAAAATAAGTTATATGTCGCACTAGTACAAACCGATATCTATAATGAAAGAGACAAAAAAAAACATTGTTTGATTATGTAAGACCCTTGTACCCTACACAAATGCAATGCCTTGTAATTTTAAGGATACAATAAGTTTTATAATTTAAAAAAATATAAAATTAACTTTATAAATTTTGAAAAGATATACTTACACAAGAACAATGTGTTCTCTACAATTATATAATATTTTCTAAGGAAATTCCATCTTTTAGGTACTCAACACCTACATGAACGAAAACAAATGAATTGTATTTTGCATGAAAAATAACATTAAAAAAATCAACTAATAAAAATTTTAAAATTCAGAAAGATAATTTAATTTCCTACATTTCATTTGTTTACACCATATTCAAATTCATTTTGAAAGTATCTCCAATTGTTCATCCAAGTTAATAGATTATTTTTTTCCATGTTTGCATTGACACTAAAACATCACGAGAGACCATATTTAGCTTGCACCCACACATATGTCTATTGGATTGTGATATCACTATATCAAGTTGTATCAAAGGAATTATAATATTGAGGGATGATAACAATTCTAATGAAAAAGAGTGGAGTTGGGTAGAATTGTTACCATGAGAAAAGGAGTGATTCTATGAAAAAACATTTATATCCAAAGAGGAAAAGTTTAGATTACTCCAACAAGGTGTGATGTTGGATATAGTTATATAATGAGTAATTGAAGTGAGCGTCCAATGGTGGGATTGGATAGACATTAAAAGAGAATATGTGAATCAAAACTTTAAATTCATTGGGTAGAGTTCATGGAGAATAATATATTGAAAAAGACAGAATGGATGGGAGAAAAGATATTGTAGTAATATTTAAAATGATGAGGAAAAAAATGGAATCCATAGAATTGACTTGTGGAGAATACTTGTAAATGTGGTGAGTACTTGCACAAGAGATCTAGCTAGCATAAGAAGGATCACGACTTGGAAAGTTAAGAAGATGAGATAAAATTTTGAGAGAAAAGAATGAGAAATGTATTAACCGAATGAGAGAAATGATACAATACAAGTGATATACATTGTATATCTCAACTAATGTTCCATAGTGGAATTATATATAGATCTGGACACACTCAGGAAGTTATGACAGTTAACTGCCACCTAGTCCTAGTCAACTAGTCATGCGTTCTTCAAATGACTGGATAAACCAAAGTGAAATGACGAGGATATCAATCATACCCAAGGAATGTACCTTCTTGGTGATGATCCCAAGGTAAGTGTGTATTAATGGTGATGATACCAAGGTAGGTGTACATTATTGGTGATGATTATGATGTTACTTGGTGATAAAACCAAAGTTACCATAAATGACTACACTTTGCTAGTCAATAAAATAGAATATTCTCTTAGAATGTAGGAGAGGTTCCTAAAAAGTAGAAGACCCTCAATAATGACTAATAAGAAAATAAAAATAAGGAAAAAAAATTCCTAGGTGTGTGTAATATATCCAACACCCTTGTTGAACACTACTATGGGGTAATGAGGAATGGGTTCTGGAAACAAAGGCCATTCTAGGTACCTATGAATAATATAACTAATGAACATTGAAATGAAGTGAGGAAAGAGAGAAAACCTCATGGGAACCCCCCAAAAAGAAAAGAAAAATACAATCGATGAAAAGAAGATAAAAAAAAGTGAGATCCACCATGTGGCAGGTAGAGAGTCTCCAAAACCAAGAAAAAATGACAAGTCAATGAAGCATGATTTGATGATGAAAAATCATAATATGCTTCAATGAGTGTGTTGAATATGAAATGTTGTAGATGATACTAGTTGACAACAATAAAAAAATTCTAGACATTAAGGCGCTAGCCTACACCAAGATGGTTGGGCTAGTTAGAGTGCTTCCAAAACATAGAAGAAAACACCATAAAAGTCATCAAAATAGTGGTGAATGGAGATGTAAAGGCGTCATAATCATCCAAGTCAAGAAAAATGAGAATGGTTCACATGTATCATTGATGAAACACATCTGTAAGATGTCCTCAAATAGTGGCTCAAATGATGCCATGACCAGTCATCAAGCCAACAACACACAATCCTCGGAGTTGGTACCTTTCCAAGATGTTGTCGTATGCGCATCTTCATCAATGATTTGAGAGAAGAGGAACTAACAAAAGGACGTGGATAGCTGAAAGGAAGACAATGTTTTCTTCATTCATGATGTTGAGGATGTAGACCCTGAAGCTGACGTTGAAGAGTCTATTATTGCTAAAAAAATATGATGTTAGTCTTGAAGAGCCTGATGCTGACAAATCTAATGTTGAAGTTGGTTCTGAATATGGATGTAAATGATCCAAAGTTGTATCAATAAGAGGTGTAGGTGGTGGTTGTTGCAAATCAGCAATAGAATATTAATCTTATGTGATGGACTCTTGTGATGGCATAAATTGAGGCTGGATGACAGAAATATCGAGACAAATTGCTACTGGCAATGAAGTCTAAACAAAACCAAGTCTCCCTTTTGCTAGTCTCATCACAAGTTAAATGGGATGTACAATCCCCTATCCATTCTTACCATGGACACCACTAGTGTATCCCATTTCATGCACCGATTTTGACCCAAAACCAAGAGTGTGCAACTCAAAATTTGGCGATGGAAGCGCAGTATTCATCAAGAATGCAAAAGCGAAATTAGAAGCAAGATATTGTTTCATATATTTCTACAAACAAGAAATAATATATTTCTTCTCCTTTAAATCAGCCAAATAAGGTTCACTGAGAAGACCAAATTTCTCCTCCATATAATTAATGTGGGTGGTCCAAGTATCAACTTGAGCTTGATGCTTCTCCATTAGACTCCAAATGAGTTTATAACATGTGGAATAATAGGTACACATGTTTTGAAGAAAAACCTTGGATCTCTCTTGTTCACATCAAAGTTTTCCAACTTCTTTGACAAGTATTATATTAAGACTTTGAAGGGTTGATATATTTCCATCATTTTCCTCTATTACAATGATTCTCTCCCAATGAATGATATTATTGAGATATTGATGTCAGAGTAGCAATCTGAGGTTTTGTTGATCTGTTGCATGCGACTATAGATATGATAAAAACATTGTATCTCATAAATGATGATGTGGGTATTGGATATTTTTGGTGAGCATGAGCATCCATATGCACTACATCTCTCTACAAAAAATAAGATCAAGCTAGATCGTGGATTTTGAGACATCACTAATTTATCCATGGAAACTATATATCTGATAAAAAACTTTATCTTCAAAACTACGATGTGAATATTGGAGACTTTTGGTTAGCGTGACCATGCTTATGTAATGTGTCTTTGTAGAAAAAACCATATTTACCCATATCGTGGATTTCGAGATATGGTTGATGGATCTTTGGCATGGTAATCTTGGATAGAATGTGAGGCGTACGAAGAGCTTCAAGTGAGTAATCCATCTTTCGTGATTTTTTGTTTCGTCATTGGTACCTACAAAAGAGTACTGGTGATGGTCCTTGCTAATGAAATGTGGGCTCTGATACCATGTAAATGTGGTGAGTACTTGAAAAATATATCTAGCTATAAGAAGAATGAACACATCTTGCAAAGGTGAGAAGATGACAGAAAAATTGAAGAGAAAAGAATGAGAGTTGTATTAACCAAATGAGAGAAATGATACAATAAAAGTGAATATACTCTATATATCTCAAATAATGCGCCATACTGGTGGTATAAAGAGATATGGACACACTCAGGAAGTTATGGGAGTTAACTACCACCTAGTTCTAGTCAACTACTCCTGCACTCTTTAGTTAACTGGACATACCTGAGTGAAATGAGGAGGAGATCAAGAATGCACAAGGAATGTGCCTTATTGGTGATGATCCCAAGGTAAGTGTGTATTACTATTGATGATATCTAGGTTACTTGGTGATAAAACCAAATTTACCCTGAATGACTCCACTCCACTAGCCAAGTGAAGAGAATATTCTCCTAGAATGTAGGAGAGGTTCCCAAAAAATAGGAGACCCTAAATAATGACTAATAAACATAGGAAAATAAGGAAAAACTTATCCTTGGTGTGTGTAATATCTCCAACATAGATAAGGTGAGAGTGATGTGAAATATGTAGAGATAATGTAGTAGCACCAAATATAGATGGAGATGCCAAAATTTTGTGTAAGTGTAGATCCAAAAACACTGATGGAATGGATAGAAGGAATTCATAAATATTTTGACTTTGATGAGATTAAATGATGCAAAGAGGTCCCAACCTATCACCCCGCAGGGTCTCTTTCTCTTTCCTGGCCTCCTACTCACAGGATCTTCTTCTTCTCAGCCCGAAGAACTCCAAGGTTCTTCTAATTCCCTCTCGGGAATTCTGCACCCACATATTCTACTCGTGCGATCCCCGTTCTTTGACTTATCCGGGAATCGGAACTCGCAGCTTCACGAGTCCAATGGTCGGGCGCTACACCCTCGGATCCTCGAGATCCGATATGTCATTCAACATTGACTTCCCCTTTCTCCTATCGGGGCTTCGGCTCCTCGCGATCTCGCCGTTTACAATACCAGCCCTTTGGTTCTCCAAGCTCTGAGCTCCGATGCACCGAAACGTCGATGTCGCTTCCTCGCGACGTCGCCCTCTCGCGACTTCACCGCTCGGGAGGTCCTATGACTCCAACATCAACTTCCGAGGCCCGAGACGTTGAACTCCCGATCTCGCCTCGCGACTTTTGCCTCTTCGCCACTTCGCGTCCTCGTGTTCTCGTGACTTTGAGGGTTGAATCCTCAACTCTTCCACCCACGAGGTTTTGATTTGTGAGGATGATATCCCGATGGCTGTCGGGACTGCTCCTCTATCCACAAGGCTTAACTCCCATGTAATTTCTCCCTGATCCGATGACTGTCGACGACCCTGTCCCAGATCCGACCGCTCAGACCTCTTCTCCTGTGCGCTCCTCCCGTGCGCCTCCTGGACGTATAACCTTCAACACTCCAGATCTATTCTCCTGTCGATCTGATAGCTGGTGCTACTCCCTCCTGAGCATGCACGTATTTTCTTCCTGCCTTGGGAAGATTTCCAAGGCCCCAAAGGCCTCAACCTTTGCTTCCTCCCTCTGCGAGCTCCTCCCTTGAGTCTCACTGCGCGTATACCACACTACCCTTCCTGAGATTTCTCCTCCTTCTGAATCCTTAAAGGATTCGAAGTCTACACTCCTGCAGGTCTCTACGCACACTTGGTGCTATCTCTTCTGAGATTTTACGAAAACTCAGACCCCTTAGGGGATTTCGTCCTTCCTTCTCCCACAGAAGGAGAATGAAACGGATTCCCTCCTGACTATCCTGCTGTCCATGACTCCTCTTGAGTGTTTCTGGGCATTCAACAACCTCGGTGGAAGTTCCCTAGTGGACTCCTCCTTCAAGTAGTAGAACTCAAAGAGTTCTCTTCTCTTTTCTCTGTGCCTGTCTGCACACTTATTCAACGCCCTCTCGGCGGAGTCTCTTCTCCTCAGAACGTTCAGCAGTTCTGGGTCCTCATACACTTATGCGCTTGCTTGATGCCCGTCTGGCAGAGCCTTCTCGAATCCTCAGTGATTCTGTTCCCTTGAACTCACGACAAAGTTTTTTCTTCCAGCACTTCGTGCTTGCGCTCAATGCCCACCTGGCAGAGTCCCTACAAAACTCCTCAGAGCTATTGTCTGCAACCATGTCTCAGATACACAGCCCTACCTCCTGAGGTGTTCAGCAACCTCACAAGTCTTCCTCCTGAGTGGATGATCTCAGTTCTGTGCCTCAGCACGTCTTTTTCTGACTCCTCAGAGTTCAGAAGTGCATCCTCGGTGCACTGGCATTCAGAGTCTGCAACACTCTGTCATACCCTCACGACAAGAAACCTCAAAGAACCTCTCGACCTTGAAATCAAACACAACTCCTGTAGAATTCATCAACACAACATACATTCACAACATAGATATAGAACGCATACAAACATGCATATAAAACAGAATAATGCAGGAAAAACTGTTTCTCTTATATTAAATGATGGCAATTGTCTGTATCTTTACAATGGTGTTTTTTGAGCTCTCCTCGGCTCTTCTCTATTCTACCATTCTACTCCTAGCTCACTAACTCCAAATGAGTTATCAAAATCTCTTTTACATGAGGCGGCTCAATCGAGCACTTCCTCCCAAACTTTAACTACCCTAATAAATTTCATTTAAGGGGTTGTCTAGTCTGCTATCCAGAACTAGATCTCAGTCATCTAAACATTAATGGTTGAACTACCTAATGCCTTCTCAAAGGCACGAATTTCATGGCTCACCAGCCTAAGACATTAAATTACATTCAATTCAAGTTTTCGTGAGGACTGCACCTCACTTTCATCTCTCAATGCGTGCACGCTGACGTGGATGGCTGGCTGGCTACTGATGTGGAGAGATGCTCCTGCATCATTAAATACCTTGAGAGAATGAAAATTACTTGTGGAAGATTGAGAAACTATGTGTATGATGGTTGGCAATAGATAAAGAGTAACAAAAAAGGAAGAAGAAAAGACAATCCAGAATGGGAAGAATATGGTTACAAAATTGAGAAATAAGTTTGTATATTTTCATTATACTTTGAAAATGAAGAGAAAATTAGAGAAAATGAAGAACAAGGGTAGATGTGTGGAAGAATATTTTGAATATTTTTTTAGCATCCCCATTAGATATGGTTTTGTATGAGGTGTTTTGGAAATTATCATGTAGTTTGTGGATGTATTGAATTTTTCTATTACAAGGAAGATAATTTCAAAATGATTATCATTTATCCTTGAGAACTAAGAAATTGTAGATGAAGAAAATGCATGGAAGCATGCAACAAGAGGATAAAAATAAATAAATTCTCCTAAATGTGGTTACAAATATTGTTGATTATAAAATTGGTATGCATGTTGTTGAGAAAGCTACTGAGGAAATTGTGTACAAAGAACATGTCGTTGATAGCATGCCAAACCATAATAGAGAAAAGAGATTTAGAGTAGAAGAGTACATGTTGAAATAGTGAGATGAAGGAGTTTTTGTGGAAAAATCCAGTAGTAGAGAGTAGTAGTCTATCTAAGAGAGTGTATATGTAGACTTCAGATATTTTTGTAGTGGTGAGTGGTGTTGCAGTAGAAGATGATGTTTCAGAAAAAAGTGATCTTGCATTAGTGGAGTTGCAAGGAGAGAACGTTACTAATGTAATAGTAGGAAAGATAAAATTGGGAATTCTTGATTCTCATAATTTTTTCTCTAGCGAATTTGTTATAGGTTAAGTCAAAGTAAAATTAAAGAAAAAGAAAGTGGAGTATACCAAATAAAACATATAGCATTTTTGTAGTGACCATATTAATTTAAGTCTATTAATTTCATAAACGGAAACAATAACTTCTACTTGATTGTAGAAAACTCAGTAATTTGTTTTAATTCAGCATATATGCATGTTAAATTAATCAATGAACAACAATTTCATAACAGAATAAAAATTACTTAACAGAATAATACAAATTTACCTCTTCCTGATGCTAATTTCTCCCTTGACCCGGTTGTCCAGCCCGCTGCTTTGCTGCTTCCTGATGCACTGACCAACTCTGCCCAAACTGTGTTTCCTCCCTGCTAGCTAGGAGCAGCATGCCCATATTCCTAGCTCCAGGATACTGTAAGGCTATCCTGGCCCACGTGCCCAAAACCCCCAGCAAATCGGTGCCCCCCCAGAATGATCCTCCCAGACTATAGAAATTCAACTTAGAACCAGAAAATCCAAGCCTCGAAACCAGAACTCTCTCTTTCTCCAAAATGATTCCTCCCCCAATAATGCCTCCTCCTCTTCGTAAGACTCCTCCTGTCATATCCCCTCCACCGAGTCTCTTCTTGCTCATTAATCTCTTGTTCCTTCATTATTATCTTATCTCTTTATTTAATGTGTTATCCCCTTATTAATATCCTATCCTCATATTTAATGTCTTATCCCCTCCCACATATGTAAATCATTTAATTAAACAAATTAAATTTATTAACCCTTTTAAATTTATTACCCTGATCATTCAATGTGATAGGTAATTTATTTATTTAATTAATTAATTAATTAATCATAAGTTATAACAATTAATTAATTAATTAATATTTAATTTATATTATTATGCCAATCTTTGTTTAAGTAAAACCATGTTAGGACAATTAATTACCTAATTAATTTTGCTTAATAATCCCTAAGCATATATTCAACCAGGGTTGTTACATACACCCACCATTCGGGAAACTTCGTCCCGAAGTTAAGGTATCTTATGGTACAAAGGAAAAGAAACATGGTTCACACATTCATAACAATTAACCGACATTATCAGTAAGTAAGTTAAGAAGACTCATACGTACTAGTGTATATGTATAAGAAATGCATGGGTAGCTAGTACATACAAGTCCCGTGCATGTACTAATAATCAAAACTATCATCCTTTAGTAATTTATGTATGCATCCAATCCAGTCAACAAGACTAGTCTTTGATAAAAGACAACAAACTAATCAATTGTTTGAGAAATCCTTTAATTACTATTATCTAGTTCAACAATTTTATTTAGACAACTGTGATTTAGTTACGTAATTATGAATATTCATATATACACATTTCTTTTTTCTTGAAGGGAAAACATTAAATTCCACCACAAGACAAATCTCCATACTTTCTCAACTATTTCTACTCATCCTTCCTCCCTAACTTACTTCCATCTCCATTCCTATCCTTCCTCTGCTAGACTATCTTGGAGCGTCAACACCATTGACCTAACTCCAAATAGAACCCGTAAGTGGAAGTGTCACTATCTCGACCAAGCTTCCCTAGTAGGCAACTAACAGTCATCATCACAAGTCTTGGGGAGCGTGAGCTAACACCGTCCTCCCATGACTTCAGGTTTCAGAGGATACACAGTGGGAAATGCCTCCACCCCTCCTAATCATAACTAGGGTCCACACCCTACAATGGAATATATAGTGGCACCATGTTGCTGGGGGTTTTGTCCTTGTTTATTCGATTTTGGGCAGTGTCATCACCTGAAATCTTGCACTGGTCCACATATCATAGAAATTCATCCACACCAATATAATTTCACATACAATATTCATATCATAATGTTTCTCGGCTAGTGGTCATGATATCCACTTTCATCATCATTATCCCTTGGATATTTCATAGCCCATAACCTGCAGATTAGTTTGTAACACAAACTCATACATTTCTATGCATTATCATCATGTAATTGCATACTATCATCATTTCAATTTGGTATCCCTGTACCGACAATTTAACATCAAATTTTTCCAGTTAGAAATAGATCTCATAATATTCCATTATTCAAT
>ML791522.1:186183-198251 GCA_009831015.1 Picea engelmannii
ATATATATATATATATATTGTTTGTTTGTTTGTTTGTTTAATTGAGCCAAGTGCCAAAATTTATTTAACACTTTAATACGTATATTATTAAACCAATTTCGTTTTCCAGGCATATTGTTTATATATTATATATATATTTGTGTATATACTAAAATCAAAATGTATACTTGGCTTGTAGGTTAGGTGGAGGTGGCGCTTGAACTTGGAGTTGGAACTTGGCCCTCAGGCCCAAATTTATCTAATTTTATGTAATTTTTGGGTGGGTACAATTCCATTTCTAAATTGGATAGGTGGGTAGGTAGGACCTTAAGGATCCAGTGCTTCAATTGAAGCTCCGATACCATGTGTAGTGACCGTATTAATTTAAGTCTATTAATTTCATAAACTAAAACAATAACTTCTACTTGATTGCAGAAAACTCAGTAATTTCTTTTAATTCAGCATGTACGCATGTTAAATTAATCAATGAACAACAATTTCATAACAGAATAAAAATTACTTAAAAGAATAATACAAATTTACCTCTTCCTGATGCTAATTTCTCTGTTGACCCGGTTGTCGAGCCTGCTGCATTGCTACTGGTTGATGCGCTGACCAACTCTACCCAAACCGTGTTTCCTCCCTGTCAGCTAGGAGCAACCTGTCCAGCTTCCTAGCTCCAGGATACCGTAAGGCTATCCTGGCCCCCGTGCCCAAAACCCCCAACAAACCGCTGACCCCCCCGTAATGATCCTCCCAGACTGCACAACTTCAACTCAGAACCAGAAAATCCAAGCCCTGAAACCAGAACTCTCTCCTTCTCCAAAATGCTTCCTCCCCCAATAATGCCTCCTCCTCCTCGTAAGACTCCTCCTTTCATATCCCCTCCACGGACTCTCTTCCCACTCATTAATATCTTATCCCTTCATTATTATCTTATCTCTTTATTTAATGTATTATCCCCTTGTTAATATCCTATCCTCATATTTAATGTCTTATCCCCTCCCGGATACGTAAATCATTTAATTAAACAAATTAAAATTATTAACCCTTTTAAATTTATTACCCTGGTCATTCAATGTGATAGGTAATTAATTTAATTAATTAATTAATTATTTAATCATAATTTATAATAATTAATTAATTAATATTATTATGCCAATCTTTGTTTAAGTAAAACCATGTTAGGACAATTAATTACCTAATTAATTTTGCTTAATAATCCCTAAGCATATATTCAACTAGGGGTGTTACAAGTTTCAACAAAAAACGTTGATGCAAAAGAGAAAATACGCAACATAGCAACAACAAGACGAAGATGATCATAATAGAGGAGTTATTGCAACAAAATAATATAATAAAAAAGATGCACGGGGACAAAGAATTGGTGGTGTGTAATGAGATTAATCTTATCTGAACTAGACAAGTCATCAAACCAGTCAATCCTAAAAAATTAAACTAGACTGAAACAAAAAACTATCAGACCAAAAAATTCGTCTACCAAAAACCACATATATATTCATGTGCATCTATATAAATCCAAACCATTATACAAATAAAACTCAAATTTTCTCTTGTATATATTAAATGTGCATATAACCAAAATAACATCGAGTGTAATCTATCTCTGAACCAAAACACATAAACAAAAAGAAGTGTGTCTAAAATGCCTCTAGGGTCCAAAAAAAATATTATTTCTACAAAAACTAACTACATATCGTCAAAATAATTTTTTATATTGGGATCCTCATCATGAGTATCACCGTCTAAGCATTAAAATAAGATATAAAAAACTTAACATGTCTAATCAGTGATTTTGATTGATTGAAGGGTACAATTTTACTAGGGCCATGACAAAGTAGTTAAACAATAAAGGTCACCAACATCAAGATGCATATAGTGTTTGGTTCTCTTGACTAAATTCTATTTCTATACCATCATACATGATAGAATCTAGTAGAAATGTTGCAATCCTAAAAATTGTTAAATGTGTTGAATTTTGAATAAGATCTAAAACTCTACTTTCTCCTAAAGAAAATGTTAAAAATTTAAGTAAAATGATAGAAAATGAAAGATAAAGGGGAATGTTAGATTTTAATTTAATAATTTGATATTAAAATAAATTACTATGGTTAGGATTTTTTCTTTCACTTTTATTGTTTTATTGTTTTTATATTAACATTAATTACTCAAGTTAGGTTTGTTTCTTTCACTTTGATTATTATTATTATTATTAATTTGATTTTCATGGATGATAGCCACAACTATATATAATTGATATCTTTTTTTCTCTAAATTTGAATTTTAGTGGTCCATAGATGGGACCTTAAAATGTCATATAGATAGCTTGTTAGAATAGCAAGTTTTGGTGGTTTTGGTCTAGTTTTATAGCACTAATTAACATAGTAGTAATAAATAAAAGTGGGAGGATAAAGAAGCAATAGGAACCATTCAATGATATAGATTTGAATGGGTGAGCTATTTTGAATAAAATTTGTTGTGGATAGAACAAATTGTAGAAACACAATAAATGGTAGAAGAGATGATAGAAAAGAAGAAAAAGGACAATGAATGGAGAGTAAAAAATGATGAATGCGGAAGAGTAAGGAAAAAATAAAGAAGAAGAAGAAAATATAGGGAACTTGATAGTTGTTGATTCATCAAAAACCTTTTGAGTAGGATGTTGAAATATTTTCAACTAGGAGAGTCTGATAAAAGAAAATTTATTTATATTTGTCCTATATATTCGCTTACTTTTTCTTAGTTGAAATCATATCACTAGAACTATCCCAGACATTTTCTTAAGTTTACTCAACTTTTGTGATTTTACAAGAAGTCGCAATGTTGTAAAATATTTCTTCTCTATACTAAATTTTTGTTAACCATTGGAATATAAAACATTATATTTGGGAAAAAAAAATTGAGTATAGTACTCTGGCCCAAGGTAAAATAGCACAACCATAAATATGAAGTTTATGAACATAAAAGGTGTTTGACTCTCTTTTGATTTGATTTTGGGGATGTTTGTAAATTTCAAAGACTCGTTCATAAACTATCTATATGTAATGGAGACTTCAGTCCCTAGGAATGGTTATGGTATTTTTTCTTATTTTTAAGAAAAACCACTGATGGAATGGTTAGAAGGAATGCATAAATATTTTGACTTTGATGAGTTTAAAGACCTCAAGAGAATGAAAATTATTTGTGGAAGATTGAGGAGCTACGTGTATGATGGGTGGCAATAGCTAAAGAGTGATAGAAAATGAAGAGGAAAAGACAATCCAAAATGGCGAGAAGATGATCACAAATTTGAGAGAAAAGTTTGTAGATTTTGATTATACTTTGAAAATAAAGAGAAAATTAGAGAAACTGAAGAACAAGGGTAGATGTGTAGAATAATATTTTGAATATTTTTGTAGTATCTCTACTAAACATGGTTTTGTATGAGGTGGTTAGGAAAATATCATGTAGTTTGTGGATGTATTGATTTTTTCTATTAAAAGGAAGATAATTGCAAAATGATTATCATTTAGCCTTGACAACTAAGAAACTGTGGATGAAGAAAATGCTTGAGACCATGCAACAAAAGGATAAAAATAAATAAATTCTCCTAAATGTTGTTACAGAGAATTTTGATTATAAAATTGGTCTACATGTTGTTGAGAAAACTAATTAGGAAATTGTGTGCAAAGAACATGTCATTGATAGAATGCCAAAGGATAATGGAGAAAAGAGATTTACAGTAGAAGTGTACATTGAAAATAGTGAGTTGAAGGAGTTTTGTGGAAAAATAAAATAGTAGAGAGTAGTAGTTTACCTAAGAGAGTGTATATGTAGACAAAATATATTTTTGCAGTGGTGAGTGGTGTTGTAGTAGAAGATGATGTTGTAGAAAAAAGTGATATTGCATTAGTCGAGTTGCGAGGAGATGATGTTACTAATGTAATAGTAGGAAAGATGCAATTGGAAATGCTTAATTTTCATAATGTTTTATCTAGTGACTTTTTTATAGGTGAATTCAAATGCAAAGTAAAGGAAAAGAAAGTGGAGTAGAGAAAATAAAATATATAGCAGTTTCAACAAAACAAGTTGATGGAAAAGAGAAAATATGTAGTAGAGCAACAAAAAGATGAAGATGATCATAATAGAGGAGTGTTTGCAACAAAATAATATAATAAAAAATATGCATGGGGAGAAATCATTGGTGGTGTGAATTGAAATCAATATTATCTGAACTAGAGAAGTCATCAAACCAATCGAGCATAAAAACCTATACTAGATTGGAACAGAAAACAATTAGACCACAAAATCGTCTACCAAAAACTACATATATATTCATGCACATCTATATAAATCCAAACCATTATAAAAAAATATGCAAAGTTTCTCTTGTATATAGAAAATGTTCATAAAACCAAAACAACAACGAGTATAACCCATCTTTGAACCAAAATACATAAAAAACAAGTGTCTAAATGACATCTAGAGTAAAAAAAAGCTATTTCTACAACAAATAACTACATATCGTGAAAGTCATTTTGTATATTCGGATCCTCATCACGAGTATCACCCTCTAAGGATTAAAATAAGATATAAAAATATTAACATGCCTAATCAATGATTTTGAATGAGTGAAGGGTACATTTTTACTAGGGCCATGACAAAGTAGTTCAACAATCAATGTCACCAACATAAATATACATGGAGTGTTTGTTTCTCTGGATTAAATGCTAGTTATGTAACATATTACATGATATAATCTAGTAGAAATGTTGCAATCCAAAAAATTGTTAAAAGTGTTGAATTCTAAATGGGATCTAATATTCTACATTTTCCATATGAAGTTCTACTTTCTCCTAAAACAAATGTTAAAAATTTAAGCAAAATGATAGCAAATGAAAGATAAAGGGGAATGTTAGCTTTTAATTTAATAATTTAATATCAAAATAAATTACTAGGGTTGGGCTTTTTTCTTCCACTTTTATTGTTTTATTGATTTTATATTACCATTAATTACTCAAGTTAGGTTTTTTCCTTTCACTATTATTATTATTATTGTAATGTACCTCATAATCACAACAGTTCTTTTTTCCTTAGTTTATATAACTATTTGACATAAAGGGTATACCTAAAATATAAACTCGATTATAATATCTGTTATAAAACTCTGTCATGAAAACTCTATAAAAAAAAAGAACTTATAAACTCTACTTACCACAAGAGGTCCCTTTCGCCTCCATTCCATTCACCTTTCAATGTAATGGACTATGTATATAATATGGGGCCTTATAATTCCTACTACGATTCACCCTTTTAACATAAGACCTCCATATTCATGCACATGTCTACTTGATTAATTTAACCCTAGGCGAATTTACTTAGTTCCCAACCATAAGATTTATAGGGTCAGGTTTTTAATATCAAGTAACTAGCATATCCACTATGTCTCGGTTAATTAATGGTCCTTAGTACCAGGGTTATTCATAAATAAGTTTCTACATCCAAATGCCAGTGGAAATTCCACAACTAGGATCAGAGTACTAACTCATGATAACATCGAGGGAATGAAAGGGATTTAACTTCTGTCAAGTCATGAAGGTGTCTAATCGTGACATTCCTTAAGAGGAAGGAATGGTCCACTCTCAAGGAAATTAAGGCTCTGTAAGTTTTATTAATGGTAGTCCTGCTAGTAAAATTGAATTTACCGGGCTCTACAACCA
Source organism: Picea engelmannii (assembly GCA_009831015.1). Lineage (NCBI taxonomy): Eukaryota > Viridiplantae > Streptophyta > Pinopsida > Pinales > Pinaceae > Picea > Picea engelmannii. The sequence goes on from ML791522.1 coordinate 191,883, forward strand.
AAGTGTCATATCGACTCTGACATGGTCACATGGCTAACCATCCTCTGCATTCTCCACATTTACTCCGAGATGACAAGGCGTCATTTAGTGTTGGAGCATGTTCACAGTTGTCATTGTTGATTTCTACCAAGAGGCTCTGTGTGACAATTCTTTGGAGGTGCAGTGCATTGCCATGGCGGTCGCTCCATGGTTCTAACAGACGGTGTGGTCTGCATCCTTTGTGAGTTTCTCCTTACGCATGATACTCTAGTTCATAAAGGAGATGATGCATTCCCAGATTCTTATTTGGTGTAACTTCTCTGTATTTCTTTCGAAGTTATCCTAAATCCCGGAGGAGTCATTTTCTTTGAGTTTATCGATGTTTTCTCCTCTGGTTTTACGGAGAGTATATTCGTTCATTTTTGTCTATGCTTTGGGATAAAGGGTTTCATAACCTCCCAAATTATTTTCCCTATGTCAAATATTTTTGATTGATGTCAAATAACTTAATACCTCTGCATAAGTTTGAATAGTCCAACAATGATATTCTACAATACATCAAAATGTTTGCTTATAGTAGTTATTATCTTTGTCGTGGTCTATTCTATTAGATTAAATAGCTGGGATAACTCTGTAATGCTTATTGACTTATAACTAATGTAAGTGATTTGGTTCTAGACAACTATGTGTAGTTTCTAGTTTGTTATGAACAGTTTACACCATGATAGTGCATAGTCTCACTTGCATCATTACAAGAACTAAATACTGTCGATTACTGCCTTTCATTAAAATCGTTAACTGTTGTGTAAAAAATTTCTCCTTGTTAATCTTTTTGTTTTCAAGGTTTGTATAATTCACTAATGATGGGCCCTGTTTGATGTGAGGGTACCCATCAGAGTGTTAATGCACCATTCGCCCTCGACCCAAGCATCCATCCAGTCGGAAATGTAACAAGAAAAAAAATGAAGACATGCAAGCCTGTCAAACAGAAGTTAAGTATGATCATGGAATACTTCATTACTAATCGTTATCATTCTGTTGGTATTCTTATTACTTTTATCTATGATTACTGATATTTTTAAATGATACTTCTTTCAGGGCTTTCATCTGCGCAAGGATCTCGGATGTTTAGTTTTTATCTTCGATGAAAAAGGTATTTGAGTTTCCTTTGTAGGCCTTTGTATAGTTTCAATAGTGAAAAGGGCATGGTCTCTTCGTTCACTTCTATATGTTTGATATAGTTGCATTCGATTACCCTAAATGGTTGGGAAGAGGGGGTCTTCCAGTTGTAATCTTGACTTTCTGGTTCGACTACCATATATAAAGATTACTTTACAGGACTTTTCTTTTCTAATTGAAATAGTGTACAAAGTTGGGTACTTTATTCCAGTCATTTCGCTACTCTAGTCTCATCCCAAACTCGTAATGTATTTATCATTGCTATTGTCTAGAAATGTATTCAGATTCATATATTTTCACAGTACGAATTCCAGTCAAGCATTGTGTAAAAAGGAACTTATAAAATTATGGGGTTTATACTTTGTATATCGACTCTGTTGCATAGACATTCTATGTTATAATTAATTAAGGCCATAAGATATTTCATAATGTTTGTCTTGTTTCGTGGGTTTTGATGAACATTATGATTTTGCGGCTTTCTCACTAAAGACTTGGAAAAAATAAGATTTCTTCCTTACTTTCGACTTTCGAGTTTGACAAAAATATGTTTGACAATCCAGTTTACTAAAACATTTCCTTATGCATTTATTGCTATCAGTCTCATATAATTTCCAGGATGAGTTATACTCCTTTATTGCTATGGTTTGGGGAATTACCAAATATGTGTAAATCAAGTTCTGTGTTCCAAAATAGTCTTTGGATTCATCAACCCTCGTACCTCTAGCATTTCATTATAGATCTCCATAAGTGTTTGACATGTTTAGATTTGTTCAAAATTAATTCCAAAATTTAAAGTATATCCAAACTAGACCTAATCGCCTTCCGATTTACCATTAATACTTTACTGATACACACACACACACACACACACACACACACACACACACACACACATATGTACTTCTGTTTTTCCTGAAATGGGATCTTGCAATTTGCAGAATTATTTTCATACGTGTATGTATATATATATATATATATATATATATATTATTCCCTGACACTGTTGTAGATAGTTCACTTTATCTTTACTATATCGTTTGTCCAGATCTCCAAATATATAAATGTATACCTATACACAATATACCTGTAAATGTTCTATACGCATATCATGAAAATTCCTGTCATACATGGTGTATTTATTTTGAATATGAACTTGCATGTACATTAGTGGAGACTCATTTCTATACTATAATTACCTTCAGGAAACATAATCATTCATAGATATCGGTATACTTCACTTCAATCACATCATGCAAAAATTAATTTACTCAACAGAATTAATTAAAAGTGAGATATAGCCTGTAGTTTATCCTATTACAAGAGTAGTAACCTCTATAGAGCTAGTCTTTCTAGTTAATACATCCAATGACCTTAGTATTTACTCATTACCATGTCCCATGGAAAAAATCCATTCCTAACTAATGATTAGGAAGTATTTAGTCAATCTTTCATCACAACAACATTCAACCAGAAGTTCATTCATAGAAGTAAACAAATTACAGATTTATCTGTATCATAACACTTAACCAGAAAAAGGTAAAATAGAATATATGAATCAATTTGTGGGAAGACAAAGGGAACAACCACGTTCCTCCCAACCGTAGAATAGGGCAGCCAAACTACTTGCCCAATTCACCCCCTAGCCTAACCATGAATCCATGAGGGCTAACTCAGAAATCCTTCCCATAAATTTCGTTTAACTTCAACACTCTACTCCTTGCCTCATACTCAACAAGTAGTGTTCATAACAGCAAGCAATAGATCTTATTTTCCCAAGCATACTCGGAAGCGTCCTGCCTCCTCACATATGTTATTTATTCAACAATGTTTTTGTCTAGGTCTTTCTTTCCCTCCCTTGGTAATTTTCACAGCTTTCTAAATCCCTGATTTTCAGGGGCTGCCAATGGTCAAATCTCTAATTTTCCACTTGTAAAAATCATCCTAGAGGTGGTTCCAACATGTTCCCCACTCATGGAGTCATGGTCAGTTGATTTTAACATGGCTATTCCATTTGTCCTTCTGCAATAAATATAAAATATTATGTTTTCATACAAGTTTCATAGTGAAATAGTTAGTTGGGTCAAATCATATCTCTTCCCAACAGTCATAATAATTAATTACAATTTATCAAATTTGAAATTCAGAATTTCCATAAATGGCAAAAATTTTCCAAATTCGAATTTACTAAAAATGGAATAATTTTCCAGCAAATTTTAAATTTCAAAAATACTTTATTTTTGGGGATGTCACAATTATTATTATTATCAATTTGAGTTTCATGGACGATAGCGACAACCATATATAATTGGTATCGTTTTTTCTCTAAATTTGAATTTTAGTGGTCCATAGTTGCAGCCTTAGAATGCCATATAGAGAACTTGTTAGATTGGTAGGCTTAGATGGTTTTGGTCTGGTTTGATAACACTAATTGACATAGTGGTAACAAATAAAAGTGGGATGATAAGGAAGCAATAGGCACCATTCAATGAGAGAAATTTTAATGGGTGAGTTATTTTGAATAAAATTTGTTGTAGACATAAAAAATTGAAGAATCACAATTAATGGTAGAAGAGATGATAGTAGTTGTGGTGAGGGAAAACTGAGGAAGATGGTATAGTTGAGTATGGATATGATTTTCCTACAATTTCAAAGTGAATTGTCCCAAATTACAAAAATGAAGAAAAAGGACAATGAATGGTGAGTACAAAATGACGAATGGGATAGAGTAAGGAAAAAATAAAGAAGAAGAAGAAAAGATAGGGCACTCGATAGTTTTTGTTTCATCAACAACCTTTTGATAAGGATGTTGAGATATTTTCAATTAGGAGAGTCTAATAAAGGAGAATTTCCTTATAGTTATCCTATACATTTGGTTACTTTTTCTTAGTTGAAATCATAACACTAGAACTATCCTACACATTTACTTAAGTTTACACATCTCTTTTTGATTTGACAAGAAGTTGCAATGATGTAAAATATTTCTTCTATATAATGATTTTTTGTTAACCATTGGAATATAAAGAACTATAGTTGGAATTTGTGTTTGAATACAGTTCTCAGGCTCAAATTAAAATAGCACAACAATAAATATGAAGTTTGTGAACATAAAAGGTGTTTAAATCTCTTTTGATTTGATTTTGTGGATACTTGTAAATTTCAGAGACTCATGCATAAACTATCTAAATGTAATGGAGACTTAAGTCCCTAGGAATGGTTATGGTATTTTTGCTTATTTTGAATTTCCATAGGTATCATAATCAATATATTGTATTGACATACCTTAGAGCCCTTTGTGACATTGAGGTTGTTTACCAAAGATATCATGTACACATTTTAGAATAAGTGGTAGAGGTAAATTGAATAATAATGGTAAATTCAATTTTGTGAGATGATTAAAAGTAATTTATTCAGCCAAGAAAGGGAGAGAATAGTTATACCCCAAATATAAGGGATATTTGTGATTCCTTCAATGTTCAATATGGAGTTGAAAAAAATATTAATAACAAAAATATATTTCAATGTCCACGTCAACTAAAATAATCTTATATCAACTTTTTATATGTGTGTTTAATTCCTTGGTGATAAAACCAAAGTTACCTTGAATGAATCCACTCTACTAGCCAACTGAAATGAATATTCTCCTAGAATCTAGTAGCACCAAATAGAGATGGAGATGCCAAAATTTTGTGTAAGTATAGATCCAAAAACACTGATGGAATGGATAGAAGGAATGCATACATATTTTGACTTTGATGAGATTAAAGACCTCGAGAGAGTGAAAATTACTTGTGGAAGATTGAGGAGCTACATGTATGATGGGTGGCAATAGCTGAAGAGTGACAAAAAATGAAGAGGAAAAGACAATCCATAATGGGGAGAAGATGGTCACAAAATTCAGAGATAAGTTTGTAGATTTTGATTATACTTTGAAAATAAAGAGAAAATTAGAGAAACCAAATAAGAAGGGTAGAAATGTAGAAGAATATTTTGAATGTTTTTATAACATCTCTATTAGAGATGGTTTTGTATGAGGTAGTTAAGAAAATATCATGTAATTTGTGGATGTATTGAATTTTTCTATTAAAAGGAAGATAATTGCAAAATGATTATCATTTAGCCTTTAGAACTAAGAAATTGTAGATGAAGAAAATGCATGAGAACATGCAACAAGAGAATAAAAATAAAGAAATTCTCTGTAACATCCTGCTCTAGCGTAGTAAGAAAACTTGTTCTTTGAGACACTTTCTCGCAAGTGATGCAGACTATTATGATATTAAAACATTTGCTCTTGATTATGAGGCGTTATGGTAGATGACCTGATGTTTTACTACATTGACATAGACATGTGCTATTGACTCGGTTTCACTGAGTGTGCAGGGTTTTGGACCTTGAGGATGCAGAGGCATCGACGGAACCCTTGGACTCCGGATCGAGTCAGGGAGTGTGCTATTGGGGTTTGATTGTTTTACTGTGATTTTAGTACATTTGATTAGATGATATGATGTGGACATGTTCTGACATGATTGTTTATGATGCAGGCTGACGATAGCTTGTCGACCAGACTCACATATGGAGTAAAGGGGCCACACACACGACTACTAGAGAGGTTGAGGGAGAGGTGTGGAAAAAATCCCTTCCACAGCCTACTAGCACTTTCGTCGTGGCTCGAACTGTAGGTTAATGATTACCTAGTTTGAGAGGACCCATGATGCCGCGAGGGCAGACTGTGATAGTCGCTCGCAATGGTTCTAAGGGGTGTGAAATAAGGTAGGGGCCTTATTCCTTAGAATCCCTTAGTCTCCCACAAGTTCACCTGGAAGAGTGTTGACTCCAGGGGTTATTGATGTTTACCAATTAGTTAAGAGGTGAGTGGCACACTTGGAGCACGTGGTGCATCCTGAAGGGAACGTTGCGCAAAAAAACCAAAAGAGACGAGTGACACCCTTGGAGCATGTGGTGCATCCTGAAGAGCACATCGTGCAAAAGAAACAAACGAGGTGAGTGGTAGACTTGGAGCACGTGCTATGTCCTGAAGGGCACGTCGTGTAGATGATGATTAAGGAACAAACCTAGATGGCCCTAAGACATTTAACACCTTAAGAATTTCTTAAAAAACTCCCCTAATTAAATGTCGCCCATTTCAGAATCTAAGTCCTAAGTCTAAAACTTCTCTAGGGGTAAAATTTTGTCTAACCTTAATTAAAATACACT
>ML791522.1:205427-215472 GCA_009831015.1 Picea engelmannii
CAAAATTCAAAAAAATCTTAAAAAAAAAAATCTAAAATAAAAAATATTAACAAAACATTAAAATTAAGAAAAAATCATTGCAAACTAAAATAAAAATAAAAAACTATATAACTATATTATATAATAATAATAATAATAATTATTGAATAAACACTCATGAACGATTATGTGGAATATACAGTGCCAAGTTATGTAGAGTACTTTGTTTAATTTTATATTCTCTTTTATATTAAATGTTTTATGAAAACATAATCTTATAGGTAAAAAGTATGCCAATTATATTATGTAGGTTAAAAGTATTCTAATTATATCTTGTATTTAAACATTAAAAGTAAAAAAAAATAAAAAATTAAAGTATTTTTTAATTATATTATAGAATTTTTAAACCATGTCATATGTCATATAATCGTGCACCAAACAAATATAATTTTGGTTTTAAACTATTTTCCAAACATTATTTGATAATATTAATCAAAAAAATATTAAATTGAAATTACCAAAATTTTTTTTTTTTTTTAAAATTGTTAGTTATTTTTTATTTTCAAAAATTTCAAATATGTAATGTAATATGTGTTGGCATGCACAACCAATCATGTTGTAGATTTGTGTATTGTTGTAATTCTAAGTGAAATTTAATGTAGTCATAACATTACTTTAAATAAAATTTACATAATATTAAAAAGAAATTTAAAATTTCATAAAGTGAAAATCAAAATAATTAAAAGGAAAAATAATTATTTGAAAAATTGGTTTTAAAAACAATTACTTGTTACCAAATATAAATAGTTTTCCAAATTTTAAAAAAGACCTGGGTAGAAATAGAGCATTAGTTAACAAATAATAATACAAATCAATGAAAACATATCAATTATTATTATATAATAATTGAATAGTTATATTTATGAGTTTTGTTGAATTTTGTTGGTTATAAGACCGTTATATTCATAAGTTTCATTGGTTGAAGGACGTGGGTGATGCCAAGCATTGCCCCAGCCCCACGAGCGGATAAGGGCGCCCGACATCGCCCCCGGTCCTCCACCCAACAAAACCCATATTATATATATAACTATATATAATATATAGTTATATATAATATAACTATATATTATATTATATATAACTATATATTATATATAGTTATATTATATATAATTATGTTTTTTTTTAATTTTAATTAATTTTTATTTTTTTAATAAAAAAAATTTTAATTTTATTGTCTTAAGGTTTTTTTTTATATTTTTTTTAATTTCGTATTAAATTTAGGTGTTTTAATTTGTATTTTTTATATATATTTTATTTTTTGTGTGTGTGTTTTTGTTAACTTTTCTATAGTTCTTGGACTACAATTTGCTTTTATTTTTAATTTTTTTTATTTCTAAACTTAGTTTATATATATTTTAATTTTTTTTGTTTTTTTTTTCCACTTTAGTTTTTAAGATTTTTTTTTATTTGGTAATTATGTAAATTTAATTTAATTTTTTTCTTTCTTTTTAAATTTCAACGCTTTAATTTTCTTAGTTTTTTTTTAGTTTTAATTTATCAAAAACAAATTCAATTATATTTTTTTGCTAAATGTTTAAAAATAGTGTTATTTAACTAAAATGATTTTTTATCTATTAAATTTTTTTTTTAAATGTGTTAAAAATGATATTTTCCACTATATTTAAAAAATATGGAACCATAAATTAATTAAGGAGATGAAAATTGGTATTTTCAAAAATTTAAATGGTAAAAAATATTTTAAGACTAAGAGAAGTATGGAAAAATGACTAAAAGCACTATTGATAACAAAATAATAAAAAATAAAAATTAAAAATTAAAAATAAATGAAAAAACAAGCATTTAAAAAAAAAAAAGTGGAAACATTATGTATCAGAAAATTTAAAATATTAAAAAACCACCTAAAAATGGAGCGGGGTGTACCGGTAGCACCATTTTTAAAAATGGGGTAAAAAACCTGACCCCCCAAAAAACGAGAACTTTGTAGAGTTCTCATTAAGTTGGTAACTATGTTTGACTACCGTCAACTGAACAAGGCCACGATCAAGAATCAATATCCCTTGCCGAGAATTGATGATCTGTTCAATCAAATGAAGGGTGTGTCAGTGTTCTCCAAGATCGATTTGCAATCAGAGTATCACCAGTTGCAGATCAAGGAGGATGACGTCCCTAAGACCACCTTTAAGACGAGGTTTGGATATTACGAGTTTACTAATTTACCGTTTGGACTGACAAACGACCCAGGAGTATATATGAGTTTGATGAACAGGGTGTTCTGCGAGTGCTTGGACAAGTTTATCCAAGTGTTCATTGATGATATTTTGATTTACTCTCGTACGAAGGAGGAGCATGACGAGCACTTGCGCTTGGTACTACAGTGTTTGCGAGAGCACAAATTGTATGGGAAGTTGTCCAAATGCTCTTTTTATCAATCGAGGATTCACTACTTAGGGCATGTCATCTCCGGTGAAGGTATTGCCATGGATCCAGCCAAGGTTGAGGCTATTATGGAATGGACTACGTCGATGAATATCACGAAAGTGCATAGCTTTATGGATTTAGCAGGATACTATTGACAGTTTGTCGAGGGATTTTCGAAGATAGAAAATCCAATCACGAAATTGTAGAAGAAAAACAAGAAGTTTGTTTGGATCGAAAAATGCATGGAAGCATTTCAGAGGCTTAAGGAGTTGTTAACAACATCATGGATACTAAAGGTGCCTAACATGGGCACATAATTCTTGGTATGCACAGACACATCCAAGGAAGGTTTAGGCAGAGTCTTGATGCAAGACGGACGAGTGGTTGCTTACATTTCGAGGAAACTGAGAAGGCATGATGAGAACTACATGATGCACGATTTGGAGTTATTAGCCATCTTATATGCCTTGAAGGTTTGGAGACACTACCTTGTTGGTCGAAAATTTGACCTAAAGATGGATCATTGTGGACTACAACACATTTTTAAGCAAAGCGACCTGAACGCGCAGCAACGACGTTGGTCGGAGTTGCTTAGCGAGTACGACTTTGATATTACTTACGTAAAGGGAACAATGAACCGAGTGGCGGATGCTTTGAGTCGGAGGCCACGCATCTTTTCGGTGTTGCCTCTTCAGACGAATCTACGTGAAAAGATTCTAATTTACAGCGTGATGATTGGTATAAAGAGGTTGAGGGTTTTATCAGACAAAAAACAATGATGGTACCATGATATGAGGGATTTTCTTTTGATAGTGATGGGTTATTGAGGTTCAAAGGTCAGATTTATGTACCACCAAACGATGAGTTAAGGATGTTGATCCTGAGCGAGGCTCATAGAGCAGTTTACATGGCGCACCTGGGAGTCACGAAGATGAGGGAAGATCTTAAACCCTTATTCTTCTGGAGGGGAATGAAGGCTGACATAGCTAACTATGTGACCAGGTGTCTGGAGTGTCAACAGGTAAAGGCTGAACATAAACACCCAGCAGGATTACTACAACCACATGCCATTCCAGAATCAAAATGGAAGGTCATTTCGATGGATTTTATTGTTGGATTTCCACTGATGGAAAGGAGACATGACTCGATTTTCGTAGTAGTAGACACTCTGACGAAGAGTGCTCACTTTATTCCAGTGCGTATGACGTATTAGGCACCTAACATTGCTAGAGTTTTCATCAGTGAGATTGTGAGGCTATAAGGCATGCCTAAGAGGATTATATTCGATCGAGGATCGGTGTTTACTGAATGATTTTGGACGAGTTTCCATGAGGCCTTGGGAACCCAACTTAACTTTAGTACTGCGTATCACCCAGAGACTGACGGGAAAACAGAATAAACAAACCAGACTTTGGAAGAGATGTTGTGCATGTACGTAATGGACCAACAAAAGCATTGGGAATAATTCTTGCCTCTAGTAGAGTTCGCTTAGAACAACAGTTACCAGAGCACCATTAAAATGTCGCCTTTCGAGTTTCTTTATGGGCGACCGTGTCGGATGCCCTTGAGTTGGGATCGGCTTGAGGATAGGGTCCTGGTGGGACCATAAATGATCCAAGAAATGGAAGAGCAAATGCAAACCATAAGACAAAGGATTAAAGAAGCACAGGATCGACAGAAGAGTTATGCCAATGCGCACCAAGTCAACCATAGTTATGAGGTTGGCAATCGAGTCTTCTTACAGGTTAAACTGCATAAGAGTTCGATCAAGTTTGGGAAGGGAGCTAAACTCTCTCCTAGGTTCATGGGACCTTTCGAGATTGTGGAGAAAAAGGGGCCCATGGCCTATCGAATAGCCTTGCCTGATTCTTTGAGGCATATGCACGATGTTTGTCATGTATCTATTTTGAGACATTATATTAGTGATCCTACACATGTGATTGACATGAGTTCCTTGCAGGTATTGGATGAGGGAGATCTAACGGCTGAACCGTTCTGCATCTTAGATCATCACGTTCGATAGTTATGACGTTGAATGGTAGACTAGGTCAAGGTCCAGTGGGACAATTATAGTCCGCACTCGGCGACCTAGGAGGACGCGTATGTTATGCGCTAGCAATTTCCATTTTTGTTTGATAGATAGACATAATATACTGTGATACACTTATGTTGGCATTTATACTATGAAACTTCAGGACAAAGTTTAGACCAAGAGGGGGTGTATGTAACATCCCGCTCTGGCACACTAAGAAAACTTATTATTTGAGGACACTTGCTCGCAAGTGATCTGGACTATTATGATATTAAAACATTTTCTCTTGGTTATGAGGCGTTATGATAGATGACCTGATGTTTTACTTCCTTGACATAGACAGGTGCTATTGACTCGGTTTTACTGAGTGTGTAGGGTTTTGGACCTTGAGGGTGCAGAGGCATCGACGAAACCCTTGGACTTCGAATCGAGTCAGGGAGTGTGTTATTGGGGTTTGATTGTTTTACTCTGATTTTAGTACATTTGATTAGATGATATGATGTGGACATGTTCTGACATGATTGTTGATGATGCAGGCTGAAGATAGCTTGCCGACCAGACTCACATATAGAGTAAAGGGGCCACACACATGACTACCAGAGAGGTTGAGGGAGAGGTGTGGACAACAACCCTGCCATAGCCTACTAGCACTCCCGCTGTGGCTCGAATTGTAGGTTAACGATTACCTACTTCGAGAGGACCCACGATGTTGCGAGGGAAGACTGCGACAGTCGCTGGCGATGGTTCTAAGGGGCGCGCAATAAGGCGGGGGACTTATTCCTTAGAAACCCTTAGTCTCCAACAAGTTCACCTGGTGGAGTGTTGACTCCAGGGGTTATTGATGTCTACCAATTAGTCAAGAGGTGAGTGGCACCCTTGGAGCACGTGGTGCATCCTCAAGGGCACATTGCGCAAACGAAACAAAAGAGGTGAGTGGCACCCTTGGAGCACGTGGTGCATCCTGAAGAGAACGTCGCGCAAAAGAAATAAACGAGGCGAGTGGCACCCTTGGAGCACATGGTGCGTCCTGAAGGGCATGTCGCGTAGATGATGATGAAGGAACAAACCTAAATGGCCCTAAGACATTTAACACCTTAAGAATTTCTTAAACAACTCCCCTAATTAAATGTCGCCCAGTTCAGAATCTAAGTCCTAAGTCTAAAACTTCTCTAGGGGTAAAATTTTGTCTAACCTTAAGAAAAATACCCTATAAAAATAAAAAAATTAAAAATTAAACTAAAAAAAAAACGACTTAAGTAATAGTTTTAGTCTTCATAAAATTTTTGGGGTGGATTTAAAATTGTAAAGAAGAATTTAATTGTTTAACTTGCGAAAGTGTAAAAGATATTAAATTCTTAATAAAAAGGAAAAGAGGTTAATTTGCGCAACTGCCATTTTTGGCTTTAATAAAAAGGGGAAAGAAGGGAATAATAAAAATTAGGAAACTAAGGAATGGAGTAAACATAATAAGGGAAAGAAGGGAACTTATGGTAAAAACTGAGGTCAACTTAGTAAAGAATCTGCAATAAAGAACCTTCTAAACTGAACTAAATTAGCAACATCATTTTAGGGAAAGTATTTAAGACTTGTAAGGGAATCTAGGGGCACCTAGGAGTAAAAATAGGAGTAACTCTAGGTGGGTGAGGGAAATAATACAATTTAATAAATTAAAGAAATTAGCTAATGGAGAAATGTGGGGGGTGAATGACACTTGTACGAAAGATAATTTTTATAAGATTTTATTAAAACTTAAAGTAAATGAAATTTGGGGAAAGTGGAAAGTTCTAAAACTCTATAAAAGAGAGGAAGGAGGAGGAAGATGGGGATCGATTGTTAGTGTAATGCTACATTGCCGGATTTGTAACTTGACTGATTACTTGTGGGGAGTTGGGTTTTCCCAGCTCAGATAGGAGTGGTAGCTCAGCCTTGCGAGGTGAGCTGGGAGCTAGACGTACCATCTGGATAGTGTGTGGCCCCTTTGCGGCTCGGGGGGCTAAAGGGGAAGCAGAGTACCCCTAGCAATTGGCTGGGTGGTACCAGTGTAGTCTCGGCGGTCAGCGAGTGGGAGCAGCACAGAGCACGGGACATCATTCGAGGCGGGTGATAAGGCAACGGTATGCTCGTTTAATTGGGTAGAGTAGAATGCATTTTTATTTACTTCGACGATTATAATTGTATTGTTGTAAAAACGTTAACCCAACTGTTGTAATTCGGTAATGGATGAAACGAAAATTTAATTTATACTTTATCTATTACCTCCATAGCATTAAATGACTACTTATGTTGATTGTCATTGTTTGGTTGATGGTAATTGTGCATTCTAGCACTGGTGTGCATTCTGCAACAAAATCTTATCCTCTACATTTTAATGTCTTTCATTGATGAAAATACCCGACGAACTTACCCTTGGTTTTCTCTATTTTCAAACTGCCAACCAATCATCCTAGGCTACAATCTATTTCTTTATGAAAGCGTTCCAGATAACATTTTTATGCGCTATCTGCATATTCATCATTTATATTTATGGACCTTATAGTTAGATAACATTATCCTAAATTGTAGATGCCACTGTTGGAGAGAATCATAACAACATTGTGGATTTATCCGATCGGCTATGTTGTTAGTCTTTTTGGGGACTGCAAGTCGTAGATGTACCACCAATGTTTGTATTTAAGAAAAGAAAAAAAATTCATATTGATTGATAGCGATGGTACCAACAAATTTTTTTAATCCTCTTTAATTCGTTGATTGTGTTTCAACACCCTTCTCTGCGTTTTTTTTGGTATATCTCTGGGTTTTCTTGGGTGGTAATTCCAGGAAAATTGGTGGAGTTAAATCTTGCGTTTCTGGGTTGTGTTTCCTGTGCACTACTATGCCTCCACATGAGCTCTCCCTTGGCACCTTGTCACTTGGTGCTTGATACATGTGTGTGTTCTCAGTTGTATGCTTGGTGTGGTCATTGGCATTGATGAACATTGGCCCACTACTGGATACCCACACAGATTTCAACCACTCTGATCTTTGCGATTTTGGTTTTTATATCTCCTTCTTTTGTGTTTGCATTTCTCTGCGATTGGGGAGGATACCCATGCGAATTCAACCACTATGACTACGTTTTTTTTGGAGTTGTATATCCCTGTGTCTCTGCGGAGGATACACACAGCCATCCAAACCCACAACTATTAGCATCTTACCTTTTTTTTAATTACTTATTCCTACATCTTCGTGCTCTAACTTTGTGCATTCCCCACTGAAGACATTCCTACATCCTAACCATTAAAAACCATTATACCTATGCATTATGCTTTGAAGGCTTGCAAATTTGTTTTTATACATTAATTGATTGGATTTTACTCGAACCGTGTATGGTTTTCCAAACTTGAGTTGTAATTTAACCTTCTGATGGCCCGAATGAAAAGGGCCTCCAGCCTTTCCACCTGTGAGATGTTGGGATGGAAGCGACCTTTAAGGGTAGTGGCAGTTTCCGTGTGGTTTTCTGGAATTACCGAGCAAACCGTGGCATAGATTTTTATAGTAGTTCCTAAATTTAATTTGGTGACTACAACTATAATTAACCTAACTATCGTACCCCCTTTATTGGTGATTATAACAGTAATACAACGGTTGAATTGATTGACAGATTAGTCGTTGAATCTTCCTTCTTGTTTAATAGTTCTATGTTAAAGGTGATGGTAGAATTGAGTTAAGGTGTATTTATGATTATTATTCTTAATATCTGAGTTGTTCTCAGTTAACTTAATACAGTTCCTTGTCCCTTCATTTAATTATAGTTAAATTTCTAATTGGGATAAGAAGAATTTCATCTTAATATAAATTGTTAGTGGGTATGGTTTTAATGTAATTGCGTTTTATTTTTATAATTGTTCTAATATAAATTGAACATGGTTTTAATATAAATTGAGTATTGTCTCATCACTAATTGAATATCATTCTATTACAAATCAGATATGGTTTAATTATAATGGGGATATTGTTTTAATAATGGCCAGATCCAAAATTGTGACACTTGGACTTATAGAGATAGAGTGGGTGAGAATAAATTGTTACTCTCCCTCATTTAATCCTTCCTCACTTAGCATCGTGTTGATCTATTTTAATAATATGATATTGCGCACTAAGGAATTTAGGCCTACCTGCATGCTAACCTTAAATTAAGGAATGGTGTTATAGAGTTCCCTTAGATTTATCTTTTGGCAACTTACAAGCGTTCATGTAAATTTAGTTTCCTTTAATTATAACCTATTATTTAGAAGAGGGGATTGTTCAAGACCCTTGGGTTTTATTTATAATAATAAAAAATTGATTTTGGCTAGATTTACTTTTGGAATTTAATATCTCATTAAATTGGTATAAGAAGGGAGAATAGTAGCTTATTAATGACTTTTAAGTGGTGAGTAATTTAATGAATTAAGGGGTTAATAATGTCTCACTAATGCTTTGGCCTTAATGTAAATAACCATGTTAGTTGTTATATTAAAGGTTGTATTATTGTCATGATAAATGCCATACTTGTTACATTACTTGTCGATATCTTGTAATTTGATTAAAGATACACTTCCAATGCAATACGGTAATAGTAGTGAGTAATTTAATGAGTTAACCATGATTCACCTTTGGAATTTGCCTTGACAAGATAACTTTGTTAATTGTGATATTGATGTTTTTGTCTTTGTCATTAGCTTCATAGGCTTGGTTTGCTTGTGTCGGGTAGGATGTAGACACCTCCATGTTCCTCAGAACAGTCACCAGCCCTGAGACCTTAAATGGTTAAAATCGATGGGAACCTGGGCTTGAGCGTTGCTTATGTGTCTTGGAGGTCCTAACCATTGCAAGGTAGGATGGATGGGTAGTCATTCTTAATATTTTTCGATTGATTGTTGTTCATTGCTTGCAGAGGTTTATGTGTGTCTTAGGTCTTTTTGTTGTCATGGCATTGCATGCATCATATTCATCGTCGTATGGCAACGCGGAGTCGAATGTATTTATTATCCTTGTACACACGCAAACACACAAAAAATAAAAATAAAAATTGTGCACTTGTTATAAGAGGTTTGTCGTCGTAACGAGGAGGTTCATTACATTCTTTTAAATGTGAATACAAAGAGTGTTGATTATAAAATTGATTTGCATGTTGCTGAGAAAACTAATGAGGAAATTGTGTGAAAAAAACATGTCATCGATAGCATGCCAAAGGAGAGTGGAGAAAAGAGATTTACAGTAGAAGAGTACATTGAAAATAGTGAGATGAAGTAGTTTGTGTGGAAAAATCAAATAATAGAGAGTAGTATTTTACCTAAGAGAGTGTATATGTAGACCAAAGATATTTTTGCAGTGGTGAGTGGTGTTGCAGTAGAGGATGATGTTGCAGAAAAAATTGATAGCACATTAGTGGAGTTGCAAGGAGATGATGTTATTAATGTAACAGTAGGAAATATGCAATTTGGAATGCTTGATTCTCATAATGTTTTCTCTAGTTACTTTGTTATAGGTGAATTCAAATGAAAAGTAAAGGAAAATATGTAACATCCTGCTCTGGCGCACTGACAAAACTTATTCTTTGAGGACACTTGC
>ML791523.1:53144-66476 GCA_009831015.1 Picea engelmannii
TGTACCTTGAGGGGGGGATTTTCCCATGAGGTTTTCCCTCTTTCTTCACTTTATTTCAGTGTATCTTTTGTATTTGGGTACCTAACATGGCCTCGTTGTCGGGACCCATTCTTTATTTTCACCATAGTGATGTTTAGGGGGGGTGTTGGAATTACTTCACACACACCTAGGATTTCTTTTTCCTAAGTTTTTTCCTTGTTTAATAGTCATAATTATTGATTATCCAGTCTCCTATATTTTAGGGGAGAATACTCCACCTAGAGAATATTCTCTTTTAGATGACACTTCAGTTTGACTAGATGCTACATTGGTTTTGTCACCATGAAACATTGGGATCATCACCATGATAATTCGACCTTTCCTTGGTATCATCACCAGACTAGGGAATTACCATTGATTCCCTGAGCTAACTCATCACTACTCTTTTTTCAGTCAGTTAACTGAAGACTAGTTGACTAGTTAACTCAACTAGGTGGAAGTTCACTCCCATAATTGCCTAAGAGACTAGACTAGGTGGAAATTCACTCCTATAACTATTCGTGTGTGTCCAGATCAGTATAGACCACCATTATGGCACATTGGTTCTCCTCCAGTGCACACTCATTGAGTTATATAGAGTATATCATCTGTAAATTATTCATTATTCACAATGGTTAATTATAATTCTTTCATTCTTTCTCTCCTTCTTCTTCTTTCTCCAATTMTCTTTGTAAATGTGTGTATTATTGTTTAGCTAGATCTATTCTATGCAGGCTCAAMAAATTTACATAAACACATCTCCACTTGGAAAACCCAAATTGGAACATGGTTTTACAGTTGGCTCCCCAAAAAATACTATTAAGACAAAATAATATGCAAAATTCTGCAGTGGATATAAACAACATCTCTTCTGACTTGAACCAGAGTTTGTCGAGCTCCAAGTATATTTAATAGCCGGTAATTTGTTTCCCATAGTTAATGTATTTCTATGGCTTCATAGTTATGATACTAAGTGTTGTTGTGTGAGCGATAAAGTTCTTCTCTCCCTTTATTTTTCCTCTTCTAAACTTGCATGTTTTTCCCTTTTGTTCTTCCCCTCTATTATGCGTTTATGGTTCTATAATTTGCCAGGTTTTTGTGGTCACGGGTTCCTGGGGTGGTGAATTGACAAATCTTCATCTCCATCTATATATTCACATCACAAGTCTGACCGACCACCATTCATTTTCATACTTAGCCAAATTCTTCTAAACTTGCTTGTTTTTCCTTTTTGTTCTTACCCTCTATTATGCCTTTTTGGTTCTATACTTTGTCACGTTTATGTGCTCACAAGTTCTTGGTGTGGTAAACTGAAAAATCATCATCTCCATCTATATATTCACATCACGACTCCGACCGACCACCATTCGTTTGCATACTTAGCCAATTTTATGAACGTGGGTTTGTTGGCGCGAATTTGTTCAGACCAGGGTCCTTCTCAGGTTACCAACAAAAGGCACCATGTAGTCTAGAGCGTTGGCATTTTCATCCCCTCCGAAGAGAAGAAGTATCACCCAAAGTGCGATTGAGACAGATAGATAGGGAAGGGTAGGGAGAAGACTACAGAAGATCCATAGAGCGTTCAAAACTCACTCTTGTTCTTGTGCAATTGACATTATCAGATTGGAAACATCTAAATGCAAGAACCAAACATACTGACATTGCGAGCATTGGTTAAACATAGAAGCATTAATTATAACTCATAAGCTATACAAAAACACTGTAATGCATAAGAAAACATGTAAAGACACATCAGATTTGAAAATTTAACCCTTCATCATATTATCATCAAAGATCGTTCTTACATCATAGACTCAGAATTACATAGAAAGGTTTAGTATAGACTCTTGGCTCTAGACCTCAAACATTGTGTTCGGATTTCCCAGCTGATAGGTCTCGTTCATTACAGACTCTACTCTTCTTGATTTACAACAACTAGCAACAACTACTTCCAAAACCTTGGGCGTTGCCCATAGACATGACTCTGATTGACACAATTCAACCTAATAACATCAACTAATGAGAAAATGAATGGATGAACCAACCCTTTTACAATTATATTATGTACTATATATAGCTTGGTTATGTATTCTTGTTCGGCTTGCACACCTTCTTGTTATGTTGCAATTGTCTGTTGCTTAGGTGGTGTTGTGCTGGATTCTGCAACTTTTTTCTGCTATTCTTCCTTCTAGCCTCTGATGGAGGTTGCATGAATCATGCTTAATCAACACTTGTGCAATTCTTTCTCAAAAACAAAGGGCCCAACAGGCTCCAACCACAATCCTTGACTCGTCCTCAAGTCAAGCACTTGGTTCCTTCACATTCTCTAGGAGCAGTTGTTGCTTTCCCTTATCTGGATTTTCCTCTTCTTTGAGCTCTTCTATTTGTGTCTTTTCTTCCTTCACCTCTTCAAACAAAGGGCCCAATTCTAGAACTAGCTCTAATGCTCTGTGCTTTACTCTGTGAAATATTTCAACTTTGTCCCGCCATTTTCAGGCGTGGAGTGATGCTTTGGTCAGGAACTGTTGGGTCATCTCTTTGTTGTACTCCTTTGGCTTGGCTGCAACCAATGAGTACCATTCGAAGTCGGTTGTTACGTCGACCTGGTGCATTTTCATATAGGCGGTTTGAATCACTGGTCAAAAATCGTGCAACTCTTTCTTGGCTATAGACTGTGCTTCGTAGAGGGAATTTAGTTCATTGTTGGCCTGCTGAATTTGGTCAAACTTTTGCTGCTGCTCCATGGGGTCCATTATGACTACAACTTCCTCATTCAACACCTAAATATTTGTATGCACTTCCTCCAAGACTTGATTCCGTCGAGAAATGATGCCCATCCAATCGCTGACTTCCTAAGATTCGGGTGCAGTCTGTTGTCTACTTATGTAGTGTCACTCAGGCATTGTTACCTTGCAGTATTATCCTATGCATTTGTTCTTGCAGCTGTCGAGGATGCTTTTCTGCTTCTTGCTAGAATTGTTGTAACTTTGCTTGTATCTTCTCCGTGCATGTCATGAGCTGTGTCCATGCTTCTTGTAACAACTCGATCTGTTTCTTTGGTTCTCTTATCTCGCTAGCTTCTAGTAGGTCAAGTGCAACCTTATGGATCTTGGGACAAGATTCTGCACTTTTTTCCTGGACCTTTTCCAGTTTATGCTGGGCTAGGGTTCTATCCTGTTTTTCCTCCATTCTACATGCTTGTGCAACTAACTGTTCTTTTATGGCGAGCTCGGCTGAGCTCTCAACGTCCTAGAGCCTTTGCTCTAGTTGGTTGGTAGAGGCTTTGATTAGCCCGAATAATTGTGATGCTAGCCACTGTACCAATTTTTTAGTTGAAGGAGTTGCATCAGTGGGTGCTCGTGTCTGTAGAGGGAGTCTGCTGGCTATTGAGTGGTCCGAAAGGGTTTCTACATCCTCCTATGTTGGTGGCACTAGTTTAATCCTCAATCTTAGATCCTCAGGCAGAAACATCAGAACCTCTTTTCTGGTTATGCAGAGTTGCATCAATTCTGCACATTGTTGGGGGTCTGGAGGACTTGCTCCATTTGCGCTCGTGTGGTTGTCGTATCATATGCCATTGTTGAGTTTGGCTCATTGTGCGCATTTGGTATCTCTATGTCCTCTGGTACTTTGGCATCATGTGTCATGATTTCTGGGGCATCCTCACCCTTAGGTAGTGAGGTGATTTGTTGGTCACGGTTGACTTCCATCTCTTCTCTTCTTCTGGCAGCTTCGTCCTGTGCTRAGTACTCGGGTTGTTGTTCCTGGGTGCTCGGATTCAAAACATCTAGCATCGTACTTTGCTCTGGGGATTTGGGGTCAGGGTTGGGAATTTCTGAGCTGGGATTGGGGGATTCTTTAGTTTTCTGTGGGGTTTGTCTTCCCTCTGTCTTTCGGTGGTCGCGCTGCATCAGCTCCGAGGTTGTGGTCTGATGTGGGGTGGCAGTGAGGAGGTTTGGTAGTTGGATTGGTGGTGGAGGTTTTTTCATGATGGGTGTAGACATAATTTCTTCAGGCTCTGGGTCGTCCTGAATATAAATGACAATGGTGATTTTGGTCTTAGTGCGGGTGCGGGGAGAAACATATGAAAGGGGTTGTGGGCTCAGGATTTTGTTCGGGGAGACTCTAGTTCTCTGCATATTCTACAATGGTTCAGTCCCAAGCACAACACCCAAGATGTGGTTAACCTGCGCTCCTGATAGCAACGCATCTTCTGGTAGCTTACGACGATCTGATCTTTCCCTTCACACCAATGATTGTGTGTCTTCTTCCTCTTCAGATTCAGTCTTTACCAAAGAATCTAGCTTCTTCTACTTGGGGCCTAAGCTCGATCCTTCTCCTGCTTCCTTGTCTTTCTTCTTGAGCAGCTCAGCAAGAAATATGTAATGCATTCTTGTTTTACTTGGGTCGTGTTTAACTCCTGGCCATGACATGACCTCCTTGTCGAAAGATTCCTCATCCAAATAGAATGGTAGCATCTGTGTGTGAAAATATTCTTATCTAACATGCCTTGGCTAGACGAATGTATTGTGCCGATTCATGCCAAATGCAATATTCCTCATGTTATTATTGAGGATCTCTTGCGGGATGCAGGGCCTCTGTGTTGCATCTATCATAGAATTATACCACTTGGCAAATGTTGCGTTGTTGAGTGTTGTGTTCTCTGAGTCTGGTCTGGATTTCCATGGCTCAAACATCTTCGCCAGGTGCCCTTTGTCTGGTATTGTCGATTGTCTGCCCACCGGTAACTTCCACTTGAGCATTGTGAATGCCAAAAGTATGTATCCATTGATAAAGTTGCTTCCTTTCTCCTATGCCCCTTCACAAGATATGAGTAGTTTCTCCAGTAGGAAACTACACCAGTTGAACACTGCTCCTTGATTGCAGAAGTCAACGACTGATAGCACATCTAGGGTGCATTCTCCATTATAATAGGACCTCATAACTTTGTTGGCTATGGCGTAGTAGCCAGTCTAGACTGTTTTGGGTAGTACTGTCTCAATGACTACTGTGCATCCGCCTCGCTTGGTGTTAAAATTGTCATACAGGCTAAGTTCGCCTTTCTTCTTCCCATGCTTACTGGGTCCCTGAAATCCCTTTGACACATCCTCTCCTTCAGAGGATAGTCCAGTAAGATGCTGGATATCCCATGCATGGATTTGATATCACTTATCCAACCATAGGCTTTTGTCATGCACTATGCTTATCAAATATTTTGTACAGCACGCAATTTCTCCCGTGGTGCCAAAGAATGGTAAGTCTTTAAGGTTCATGATGGTGGGGTTAAACAAATTGATGAAAATTTTTCGGTATAAAGTGCATATCTCTGGTTCCATCTAGGGCTAACTCCCAAAAGACATCTGGGTGCATCTGTGGGAACAAAGCTTAATCTGTGAGGTCAAGGTTGAGTAGCTTGACGTGCTCTACCTTCCCTTTGAGGTTGCCTATGATCTCAACCTGGGGGTCGCAGATCCCGTCTGGTACTTCTTCTTTCGTCATGGCACTTAGGCTTGCTGTGGCTCTCAGCATTCACACTTTTGTGGTAGATAAGAGATAGGCTACATCTTCGGCTCTTGCAATGGTCTCAACTGGTTGACATTGTTGAGTGTGGAAATAACTATGCTTGTTTTAGAAACAATACATTCTCGACTGGGTTATGAGAGTCTTATGTCTGGCTTAAGGAGTAAGTTTTAACAATAGCTGCTCCTCATGATGACCGTATCAACACAACATGGTGTGATATGTCCGACGGGACGGTTTGATCAAGGGAAATCTAATTGGGTGATATGGGTATTTACTCATTTGAATGGAATAGGGACGGGTGGGTGTCTGGATGAAAAGTTCAATGGAATCTTGGCATAATGCAGCTTTATGGCTTAACGGGAAACAATTGGGTTACCAGAATGGCAATAAAGGTTGTGGCTAGACTGGGTTTGTGTGGCCTTTAACTCGGATTTGATTTGGATTTGTGGTGCCACTAACCACAAAGGTTGTCCCTATCATCCTTAATGAAGGATATTACTGGACTTTCTCATGCTTCAGGTCTTGTACTGTTGAGTCGTTAATTCTGTATCAACCAACACTTAAACAAAACAAATAACTATGTATTATGGGGAAACACTGTGCATATGGACATTATTAGCTGAATTTACAAAATTCCAGAAAGAAAAATGAAACTCAAATCTAACTATTGTACAAGCTTCGTCAGATTGGAGCGACTACCCTTCTTCTCAGTTTTGAGATAGGTAGGGCTTCAGGCGAGCGTCATTCACCCATCCTGCTCGTAGCACACCATCTAGTTGTGCGATTCGGACTACTCCTGATGGTCGAATCTCCGCAACTATGAAGGGTCCCAACTAGTGCATATGAAGCTTGCCAGGGTGCATCTGGTATTGGCTGTCATAAAGTAACACCTTGTCCCTTTGTGTAAATACCTTGGTCTTGATGTGTCGGTCATGCCAATATTTTTGTCTTGCCATTTCAACCGACTGATGGAAGTTTGCTAGAAATCTAGTTTCTTCAAGTTTTTGTAGCTCTGCAAGCCTCTACGCCACTAATTCTTCGACTGTCATACGTGTAGCGTGTGCAATATACAGACTTGGGGTGATGAAATCTGTGGGCACCACTACCTATTTTCCATAAACAAGATGGAACAATGTGCATCTGTGGATTTTCTTTGTGGTTGTCCTGTATTCCCATAGTACCACTGGAACTCTATCATCCCAGTTCTCTTAGTTTGTGCAACAGACCTTTGTTAGTCCCTTTTCCAGGATTTTGTTGAAGGCTTCGATTGTTCCATTGGCCTGTGGGTGGTATGGACTTCTCTTGTGATGTTGAATCATAAATTATGTGGTAAGTGTTACTATAGTGTTGCTAATGAAGTGGGCTCCCTGATCATTGGTTAGGATATTAGGACATCCAAAGAAGGTAATGATATTCTCGAATATGAATCTGGTAGCAATATCCGTTGAACAATCCTGTACCACTGCTGTTTTTTCCCAATAAGTAAGGTAGTCGATTTTGGTAATGATGTACCTTGCCTTTGAATGTTTCGATATAGGATTGATTGGCCCAATGAAGTCAACTTCCCATTTCTCAAATTCCTGTAGCACTCTAACAGGTTGTAATGGAAGTTCATCTCAGCGTGATGGCTTTCCCACTCTTTGAAAAACATCACATGATCTGGCGTATACTTTTTCATCTTTGAACAATGTTTCCCACCACAGTCCTTCCTATAGAACTTTCTGTGTTGTTGCCTTTCCTCCTACGTGGCCTCCTGCATTTCCACTATGGCATTCCTAGAGTATATCCTGCCTTTCATGATCTAGGACACATCGTTTGAGGATGTTATCTAGTCCTAGTTTATACAATTGCCCGATGATCAACTGATAATATGTTTCTCTGATGACCATATGGCGTTTCTGGGTTGCGGAATATGTTTCAGGGTAGGCCCCTGTGCTGAGAAAGATTGCTATGTCCTCCAGGTATTCTGGTATTGAATCGATCCTGAACAAATCTGCATTTGGGAGCTGATCATCGATTGCTCTGCCACTTTCTCCTGACTCTAGTATGGATAGATGGTTGGGATTGATGTTGCATCATCCTGGCTTGATGATGACTTCAAAGGAAAATTTCTGAAATAACAACAACCATCTGCAAATTCTCCCCTCTAACATAGGTTTGTTAACTACGTATTTTAATGTTGAATGATCAGTAAAGAATTTGAAATGAGACCCTAATAGATAATGTCTAAATTATCGTAAAGTGTAGATCATTGATAAGCCTTCCCATTCTGTCGTTGTATAGTTGCGTTCTGCTTGTGACAACTTTTGACTCGCAAAGTATATAGGTTGATTCATAGCTCCATCTCCTGTTTGCATTAAGATAACTCCTAAGGAAATTCCTGAAGCATCTACATGGACATGAAATTCCTTCTCCCAGTTTGGGAATTTCAAAATCATTATTGTGATGAGTTTTTCCTTAAGTACTTCGAATGATTTGTCACACTCAAAATTCCATCAGAATGTTTCATCTTTTTTCAGGAGGTTTTCCAGGGGTGCAGTAATGTTGGCATATCTTCGGATGAACCTGCGATAATAACATGTGTGTCCAAGTGTGGAGCATAGTTGTTTAGCACTCGTAGGTGGTGGCATATTCACGATGACCACAAATTTAGCTGGGTCTACCAATACTCCTTCTCGACAGACTATGTGGCCCAACAGATTTTTGTGTGCCACAAAGAAGATACACTTACAGAGATTTTCATCTCTCTGCATCTGTCGAACATTAGCCTTAGCAGTGATACATGTTCCTTAAGTAGGCTATATATTGTACAATCATCCATATAGACTTCTATGAACTTGTGAATGAACTCTCTAAAGGTTGTTATTACAATCATGGAGAAAACTCCAGGGGCGTTCTTTAACCCAAATGGCATTACATTGTATGCAAAAGATCCCCATTTGGTAATGAAGGTGGATTTTCTTTTGTCCTCTTCAGCAATCCTAACTTGATGGTATCCTAAAAATCCGTCTGTAAATGAGTATGCTTCTTTTTCCGCAACCTATTCTAGGACCTCACCGGTAAAGGGTGTTGGGAAAGGGTCGTGCACACAGGTAGATTTGAGGCTTCTGTAGTCCACACATACTCTAATATCCTCAATGTCTTTCTTTCTTTGAATGACTATCGGGTTGACCCATTCTTCTTCTTCAACTGGAAAAATGAGACCTTCTTCTAACATTTTATCAATATCCTTTTTAACTTTCTGTTTTACCCTTGGGTTAAGACGGTATGGTCTATGTCTGACAGACTTGGATCCTATTTTTAACTCAATCTTCATTTCTCCCAAAACTCCTTTGATCCCCTTTAATTTTGAAAAATTCTTTGTGAACAAATCTTCATATTCCCATAGTAAACTCTATATTTCCTGATTTGTTTTCTCATCCCAATAATATCCCACCAAAGATATTTTGAGTTTCTCTTCAGTCCCTATGTTAATTTTCTGCAATTTCAATGGGTGGTTGTAGGAACTATCGGTCTAGCTAGGTATGGTGTTTTGGATTTCTCTGTTCCCCTCGATCTCTTTGATGGCTAGGTTTCTCAGTTCTTCTAATTCGTATAGGCTTTCTAAAGCTTTTCTAATCTGATAACATTCTATAGGATTTTCGATCAAGGGTAAGTGGAGTTTAGTCTGAAGTTCTTGGGTATGCTTGGGACATACTACAAAGTTTGATCTTGTATCATTATTGGCTATGAAAATAAGTTCTTTAATATTTTGCAGGACTAGTTCAAGCTCAGGGTACTTACTTGTGAATGAGAAGTCTTTGCAAAATTGAGTTGTCAGTGTTTGCCAACCGTTGGTCTGTCTTCTGGTTTCCTCATGTAGAAACCAAGATTTCAGAATTGGGCCTAGAGAATGGGGAAATGCTTGAACCCAGAAGTGAGAGGGTATCTCTACAGCCTGCCATTGTGTCACACACTGTTGAATGTGTATTCTAGGGTCCAATTATCCGATGAACAGTTGGGCGGCATGGAGATCTGTTTGTATGTCTGATTCCAACTGTTCTCTATTCCAAAACCTGTATTTGAGAGCTTGCTTCACCTGGTCCCAAGTTTTGAGTGTGGTTTTGTGCGTGGCCCACCATCTCGCGGGGGTGTTCTGGAAAGTGATATCTAGTACTGAGATTAGTTGATCCTCTCTCATGTTATCTTCCATGTTATGCAATAATTTGTCTAGGTCTGAGGTGCCATCATATACTGGGTGTTCTCTGACTTTAGTCCCAACCCATAAGGTCGTTATGATAGTTGTGCATCTTATTGAGAATATTTCATGCGAACCTTGTTGCCAACTATCAAAATGCAGTTCTGAGTCTTCGTCTGTTGATTGTATACTTCTCCAGCTTACTGATCCATCTACAGTAGGGTTTATATAATCGTTTCTTGTCCCAGTTGTTACAGTGTACAACTAGTTTAGGTATTCTCCTTCCATATTATTGCCTGTTGGTTTTGTGTACCTGGGTCCTACATAGGATCCAAAGGTTGAACTACCTTGATTCCCGCAGCTTCAAAATTCATGGTTTCTTTCTTTAAGTCAATTACTGCATAATTTTCATAGGCCCAATCAAAGCTAAGTAGTGTAGGATAGGGGTCCTTGTCTCCCATGATCTCAATGACTTCAAAGTCAACCACTGTTTTAACTCCTGCTGCATCAATTTCTACGTTCTCAAGTCTTCCTATGGGAAAGATACAATATTGGTTTGCTATTCTTAGCTGAATTGGGGAATATGTCAGTCTTGGTTTTCATAGAGCTTCCCAAGTCTTCTTGGGAAGAATGTTCACATCTGACCCTAGGTCCAACATGTCATCCTTAATTTTGAAGTCATCTAATTGGGCTACCAGTCATAATTATTTTCCAGTTCTTACTTTTCTTCGTTTCACTCTCTGGGCACTCTTCTCAGGAAGGTTAGCCTGAATCCTTGCTTCTGAGGTCTCTTCATTCCCTAAGACTAGGTACAACACATTGCGCAACTTCTCTGTTAGTTGATCATTCCCCAGAATGTCAGAGAGTAATTGAAACCAAAGGTCAACTACGTTTTGAGGTTGCTTAGGTTGTCTTGGTATGCCTGCAGGGTTTCTAGGTGCAGAGGGTGAAGTAGGTACTTGTGCTACTTTAGGATATACATTCGAATGAGGGAGATTCTCTTGCATTTCACAACTAGGAGTAGTCTGGAATACTTCTATGGAAACTTTAAAGAACATTTTTTGCTTTAGGGGATCGTACCTATCTCCCTTAGGTGTTGCTTTCTAGATTTGAGGTAGAGTATCAACATCAACTCCTGTCTTCGCGCCTCCTTGAGTGATGATGTTAAGATTTGGTAATTGTCCCTTAAAAATCCTTTTGATATCTAAACTAATAAGGTTAATTCCTCTTTGTCATACCCTATCTTCCCATTTTTCAATTAGCTCTAGGTAGTCTTTGGTTGCGTGTCCGTTGGTTCTGCAGTGGGAACACCATGGCCGCCTTGGATTAGGACAATCTCTAGCCAAGTGACCTTGTTCATTACAGTTATAACATCTTCTCGGTCCTCTTCCGCCAATTATTCCTCCTTTGAAATCTCCTCCAGCTCCACCTCCATGACCTCTTCCTGGTCCCTGAGGGTTCTCATTTACCCTTAATGTTGTTCGGTCTAGCCTGTCTTCCAGTGCATCCAATGCCCTACATTGGTTGGTAGTATGCATGGTAGATGCGCAGAACTCATAGTGGATTGTGCTTGGTACGTTTGAATATTTATGCATGATGGCGCACTGTCTTGGTCCATGCCCATGGGTTTGGAAGATCTCACAATATTCTGTTGTCGGTGCTTCTTAGCCTCCTAGGAAAGCATGATATGGGGTGGGATGGTGAAATGGTGGATTCATCGATACTTATGCAACTCCTCCCATGGGTCTTAGTGGGGGTGCCATTATATTCTGAGGAGGTCCCAACCCTTTGACTCATGGACATTCGTTCGCCAAATGACCTTCCGTATAACATCCAATGCACCAAAACTGTGGTCGTCATGGTCTGGGTATCGTCAATTCTTGAATATTTTCTGTAAGTGCTGATATTTGTCCTTGTAGTTGCGCTAGATTTGTATATACTCGGGGTCGGGTTACTCTCAAGCTCCCAGGGTATCTCGCCATGGCTTCAATCTTCATCGATTGTTCCAAGACGTCTGTTAACATGGATATCCTTTGTTGTGTTAGCGAAACCCGAGTCAGAGGTAGCAGCCCATTAATGTACCACTCCCTTTGATTTTCTTCATGGATTGGATGTGCCAACCTCCCTATCGCATCTTTGAACTTCTGACTGTATTCCCAGGTTGATTTTCCTTCTCTCTGTTGGACCTCGCACAACTCAGACAATGCCTGTTGTTATGACTAAGGCAGTTTGAACTCTGCTATAAACCTTGTTCGTACCTAGCCAAGGGTGAACACTTAACCTTGCGTCCCTAGCACTCCTGGTTCAATGATATTCATGTACCACTTGAGAGCGCACCCTCTCAAGGTAGTTTGGAACTCGACCAACTTGTTCTCATCTGGTGTCCCTTTGGATCTCCAGATGGCTTCACACAAGAACCAGTGTTGTTCAACGTCTTCATCCCCCTTACCCCAAAATTCTGGGTATCATGCAATCGAACCTCCCACATGACTAGACATTGTTTATCCTATTGTTCATATCAATATGAACCCTAATGGTCATGCTTGTGATCTACTAGGGGATCCCAATATCCGCCCTATACTTGCACTTCCTAGTTGTGATTGGTTAACTAATTGTACTGGAACAAAATTTGTATGAGAAGGTAGTATGGAACTTACTGCTTGTATTGAAGGCACTTGGGGTATGAGTGATTCGGGACTGGTGCTACTGGCTTCGAGGCATATTTCTTTGATATGGGGGGTCTCGTTAGCTTCCACTGGGATGATCTCTTTGACCAGATTCCCAATATCTCCTGTTATCGGGGTTGAATCTTCTCTTTCTCCTTCAAGATTCATGCTGGCTTCCTCCTCTCTTACATTTGTGCTTCCTCCTTCTCATCCCACCTCATGGGGACTTCTTTCTCTCCTTGCTTCTCTTTTGTTCAATATTTGACTGGACAGTTGTTCCTATCTTCTCATCCTCTGTAGTTCTTCCATCTGTCTTTCTTCTCTTTCTCCCGCTCCTCCTTCTTTCCCCAACTTTTCAGACTATCTTGCGGCTTTCTTGATCTTGTCGCACCACCACTTCTCAACTATGGAAGCTCTCTTCAAGGCTCTCTCATCTCTTGAATCTGTTTCTTGTTGTTTCCCCCCCATTTTTCAAATAAACCTTCGCCTCTCTCATGCCATGAATCTCACCCCATCTTGCCCTACCCCAAGAGAGGGGTTTTACACTGCCATCTCGGTCGGGGACATAATCAACATCCCTTCCTCCACCAAGAAAGATTTAATCCACAAGGGGGATCTCTCTTAAAAGTCTTCCCCTTATGCCTTTCTTGAAAATTTCCTCCGGTCATGAGAAGGACTAGTGGTTCTCAACTGCAAATTTGATTATGTAGCCTTCTATCGTGGTAGTAACCCAGAAATCTATGACTCGCGTGATTGGGCATTCCAGCCTCTGGAGTGCTGCTAACTTGTCGGTATTCCACACGCAGATATTCTTGACCCATCCCTAGAACTCTGGAGCTTCTTGGAGTCTCTTGATCTAGTGAAAAAATTCTTCCAGGAATTTAACCCAGAAAATCCCGTACTAGTCGCTTGATCTTTCTGAGTAAAATATTGCTTCCCGAGTAGTTC
>ML791523.1:116949-130399 GCA_009831015.1 Picea engelmannii
AAAATTTCACATTGTAATTTAATTGGGATGTGGGGAAGGCCATGGGCCCTCTTAAAATGATGTTATGCATTCTCTAAATACTGCACCACACTTAGTCCCCTCAACTTATAAAGGGGTTAGTCTAACATAGGCACTTAGGAGGATTAAAAATCATTTTCCCTTCTTTGCTTTTTTCCACATGGATGGCTTGTTGTGACTAATAATCTAAGGTGGACATCAATTTTAATCACATATAACTCACATGTGGGACTAGAAGTTGAAGTAACAATCCTTGAGTATGCTCTTCTCTTGCGCCTCCAAGCGATCTTGAGAATCCAAAAAAGATTGTGAAAACAATCTCATCTCCCTTAACAAAATTTCAAAAAAACCTTTAGGGGAGGACAATGGACCTTCTTGGGACCCCTCTTAGTTTCATTTTTCAAACACATTTTAAATTTGTAATGGGCCCATACATGCCCACATGTCACAAACATAGAATAGTGGTTGGAATTTTTCTTTCTTAGATCAAAAAACTAGGAGAGTTTAAAGGGTTGTAACGAGCCCATACATGCCCACATGTTCAATCTAGGATAGTTTCATGCTTTTTCTATATTACATCATCATAGGGAGATAAAGGATAGTAACGGACCCACATGTCCACATGCTAGTTTCCTAGGGCTTTTGAATTCCGCAAGGCTGTACCAATGACATCTAGCTAATTAGGTAATCAAACTCTTGTAAGGACCAAGAGAAGTCCGCATGCAGCAAGGTGACATCTAATTAACTAAAAATTGGTGCACTTTCACTCACACACAAAAGTCACTTCTCACTCACATAGATTCTGCTCGAAAAACGTGGCAGTCCAAGTAAGTTTCATCGAAAAGGATCCCGAAAATACCCCATCTTTTCTTGACAGGACTATCCACTCCCATTGTTAATCAAACGAGGTTCGTTTTCACCCCCAGCCTCACAAAACAACTTCATCTAAAAACTTTCTAAAAACTCACTAAGTTTTCCTCCACAAGAGGTACCAAAAGAATTTTTTAGTCTAGGTAGGATTTTGGGGATAGGCATCCAAATAACTCCCCGTTATCTGGTTCTCACATTGATAAAACATAGAGGTTGTCAAATAGGGAACTTCAAATCCTCCAATTCAAGTGTTCCAATCACCATAAGGTAGGGAGATACCCGTGAAGGGTCGAAGGCCGAGGTCCGGTTGTTCTGTGCATCCCCCATTGAGGCACCCACCTCTTGGACGGGATCCAGCCCGTGACCCATTTCTTAGGCCGAAAATCTAAATGCCGCACTTTGACCGAGGTACCTAGTGACCAACTATAGGAAATCTACCCAGGTGGCAATTGTGGGCTGCAATTGTACCTTGATTGGATTTTGTGTGGCTATTGGGAAGTATCGCCAGCTCTTTCGGGATATGCCCCCTCTACCCCTCATTATAACCAGTTGTTTCATCCTTCACTAGTCTCTCTTCCGATGACTTCAGACCCCACTGTTGAGAACTAGTGGAAGGCCCAGTGCTATTTGAGAGGAAGGATGTTACGTCTTCTAGGAAACGAGCATTTTCTTTCTTTTGATTCCACCATGCGGACAAAACCCTCTTACCCGTATATATGCTTCTTTCTCATTTTATGTATGATGCACATCTGATTACAGTTTGATTTGGATATATATATTGTGTAAACATTCAACGCAAAGGCTTTTTGTTTCTATATTTCTCTCACCACTTGTTGCACACATTTCACACAACTAGTCTGACATCATAGGGGAACCACAGAACCCCCGTCGTTCACGACGCTTKCTCAACCTCCCTCCTATCTTAGGGGGAGTATCTGGTCATACCTGCTCATCGGTACTTCCTTCACACACTCCTGTGAGTGMTACTATCTTAGGATCAACTTTKCTTGGTTCTACATTACTTGGGTCTACTTCCCAAGGTCATCCATTCACTCGCTCTCCTTTACACGGAAGCGGGGGACCCACTTCCTCTCAAGGAGGGAGCACCAACCCACCTAGTCCTCATCAAGGGTCAGGTTCACAACACAATATGGCTGGAGCTAACCCTCCCCCACCACTACAGATGCCATACTTGGCCTATCTCAACATACCGGATCTTACCAAGCTCACAAATGATCCTATATTGCATGATGCCACATGGCCTGCAATGCCAACAAAACTTCCTTCAGACATACCAAAGTTTGAAGGAAAGGCAGGGGATGACCCCGCCAACCATGTCATGACCTTTCATCTATGGTGCTCTTCCAATAGCATTATGGATGATTCCATTAGACTGCAATTATTTCAACGCACACTTACTGGCCCATCAGCCAAATGGTATGTCGAAGAAAAATCAGGGTCCCATGCGACCTTTGAGTCATTGGCCAAAGCATTTTTGAATTTCTTCCAATTACCCATCCACCATGACAATGGTCTAGAACTACTGTCTAACTTTAAATAGACCTCAGCCACCCACATCGTTGACCACATTCATGAGTGGCTTAGGCGACGTAGTTTGTGTAAAGCAGAAACCACCAAGCAACAATGCCTTGACTGGTTTCTTAGATCACTTGTCTCTCTCCTTGGAAAGGATGTCGCTTCCACGTTCCCTCAATATGAAGAGGAATCCATCAGTAAAGCCCAATAGTATGACCTTATTTATGCACAGTCAGGGTACTTATACATGGTACTTCTTGACCTTCCAAAACCTGTTCCATTTGGCCAAGACAAACCTGGGATGTCTCACTCAGCAGACGGACTAATAGGTGCCACCACGCACCATGGTCCACAACCTCAACAACCACTGATGTATGGAACACCTCAATACCCTTCGGTATATGGGGGCACTTCTTATTACCCCCCACCCCCTTATCAACCGCCATATCCTATTGCTATACCTCCACCCATCAGTGGATCACCACCGACACCTCCCATACATCCACCTATTCCCACAAATAGTGGTACTCCCTCAACATCAGCTTATACTACTATTTAAAGCACACAACCTTCCTATGTACCTTATGGATCGGTACCACCACAAAATCCATACTTCCCAATTCCTAGTCATCCCCAACCCATGGCCCCCCCACATCCACATGCGGGGGTAAATTTTGTTCAACCCTCTGCTGCTCAACAATACCAAAATTTTGAACAGTTGAATACATCCAACCCAACTCACCCATCGAACCATGCCAAGAAGAAAGGAAGGAACAGAAATAAAAACAACCCTGGTCAAGGAGGGAATCAACCCCCACAGCACCAACCCACTGGGGGAAACCAGAACCAAGGGAACCAAAACCCCCAAGGGGGCAATAACAACAAACGCCAAGGGTGAAATAATGTTAAAACCATTTTTCCTTGTGCCCTTTGTGGTGAGTTCGGTCATTACACTCACCATGGCCCCCAGATCACTGATTTGAAATGGTTGAAAGACTCTGGGAGCCTTCGCCCTTCTTTTGCACAAACTGTCCCTCAGCAGGCACCACAACAGTATGTGCAACAACCCCCTCCCGCAGTGCTGCAAAATCCTATCCCACATCAAGGTGTGATAAACACCCAACAGGACACGCAGCCCCCCCCACCTCAGGTGGGACAATACCACAACCCCCACAATCTAGCAAAGCGTACAATTCTCCTCACCAGTGAGGAAGAAATCCTTCTGCAAACACAGAATCATCAGTATCCACCTGAGTCTACTCCTATCTCTCCAGAGACAAGCCCTACACCGACGGGACCCCCATTGGTGATCCCTCGCCCTTCCGTCGAACCACCACTACGCATCCCTCGCATCCACTTGCGCAGGAATGTCCACAACCCACAGTCCAGGGCCACTCATAACTATAGCTTGGTAGACGACTTAGCACAAACCCCGACTGCCATGTCAGTCTTGGATGTCCTCCAGTCTTGTCTTATGCAACAAAAATCTTTACTTTCTGTCTTGGGGGCAGTCGACCCTGCATATACTCGACTCATCACCTTTGATCTTGATAGCAGAGAACCTCGTCTTCCCTCCTTGATCACTTTTCAAATACCAGTAAAAATACAGAACATCACAGTTCATCGGTGTATCATCGATGAAGGTGCCTCTATGTGCATCATGTCCAAAAAAGTATGGAAAAAACTCATTTCCCTGGAACTCATTTCCTCTTCCATCACATTACGAGCTTATGACAGACGACCATCTTCTCCTGAAGGGCTCTTCCAAAATGTCCCCGTTGAACTCGGGGACAACACTATCCTCATAGATATCGAAGTTATTGATGCCCTGCTAGATTATAATATCCTGTTCGGGCGTAGCTACATGTACGCTATGAAGGCAATAGCCTCTTCCGTATTTCAGACCATGATGTTCCCCCACAATGGGAAGATCGTGACCATCGACCAAGTCTCACATTATGAGCCTAACCCATCTACCAACCTTGATAACATTCTTCCTCTCATCCACACCAACCCAGACGCCTATCCACTCGTCGAGATGGGTCCTGGGATATTTAAATATCCATCCTTGTTAGGGACGTACCATGGAGCACCACCACTCCTTCCCCCTAATCAAGTATTCGTCGTCTCATCTAACGGAACTCACACGGAGGATACTCTTCCTCCTCAGGAGGCTTCCGTCATTCCTGACATCTTAATAGTCGCAGAACCACTCCAACTGGAGCCTCTTGTGCACTCGTCGACCTCAATAGTCCACGAATCCATGTCCCCTCAAGGGCATAATCCCGTTTGGGACACACTCCCCCAGCCCCTCACCCAAATTCCCTTCTTTTACCCTCCACCAGGTATTGAAGCTTTTCAGGTAGTTGCAACGCTCACACTACCTAATATGGTGTTAGCCATCCTAGTTTGGTATTTACACCCACCATAGATGGTCCCTCGACCACCCCTTCCCCCACAGGAAGGAATTCCCATGATGATTCCCGTCCTTATCCCCACTACCCCCATACTCACAACCCCCCCTTTTACAGCTAGGGGCAGAAGGAAGAAGAAGGAGCCCACTGCTCCACTTCCTCCACGCATCCCACCACCTTGTGCACTATGTGAGAAAGAGGGACACCAAACTAATAATTGCCCATCACTACCTGAATTATGGAATTTGATTCCCCCCAATCAAACTCCCACAACACCCATCGCTACTGCAAGTACCACTACCACCAACCCATCAAGTAGTAAAGGGTTGAGGACCAAATACGCTTGTGCTATATGTTCAGAGTATGGCCATTACACTCATCATTGCCCAACACTTCCATGCTTTCTGAAAACATTAGCTGTTGTATGCCAGAACTTCCAGAAAAACCCACACCCTACTACGTCCTCTTCGAATATCACTGACATTTTCTATGTCACCACTATAGTCAATGAATGTATGGGATTCCCTTGCTCTCTCTGTGATTCATTAACTCACTTTACATACCGATGTGCTATGATCCTTGCATACAGGCGACGTCAATTGGCCCTGCTTCACCAAGCTATAGAGGCGATACTTTACATTACTTCGTCACTTGAGGATCTTCATGTCACTTCTCCCGAGCCCGAGGCACTCCCAACACCTCCATGGTTCTTAAGCGACATCTCTAAGGATTTACCCTGCAATCCCCCAAACTCTCCTACTCACTCCCCTACAGAGACTTTCCACCCAACCACCACGGGTACTCATCAGTACTTCAATATATGGTTCATGTCGAGTGAACCCTCACCATCTTCTCGCACCACTCCCCTTGCTTCTCCAGCAGGGGGAAATCACACTAGCACTGAGATCACTCCTCACGACCCCTTGTATTCCCAGCATTTCCAATGCGACGAGGATATAATCGAAGAGCTACATTGCCCAGACTCCCCCTAGGACGCACTACATCATCGTGCACTCTTCCTTCCATAGGAAGCCCTCATGCCTCCTAACCAAAACACCATTTACGCAGTCGAAACTAAAGATTTCCTCCCATCCGGGACTATCGATTGGTTCAACAATCCCATTACTTCCCCTGATGCATTTGAAGAAGGAAACATGGCCAACATTTCCCCCACCATCAAAATCGACATTTCCATTAAAAATGGCATCGTCGAAGAAATCATCATTGGAGTTGCTTGCACTCCTCAGGAAATCGCCGCATATAAAGCCCTCTTCCAGGAATATAGGGATGTTTTCGCCCGGTCATACACCAAAATGCCTAGCCTCGATCCCTCTATTGTCGAACATCGCATTGACACCTAGCCTGACATCACACCAGTTCACCAGAAACAACAACCTCTACACCTAGCCAAAGCAGCAGCTATCAAAGCCGAAATTGACAAATTATGTGCTGCCACGTTTATTTACCCCATCGCTTATACTTCATGGGTTTCCAACCCTGTACCCGTCGACAAAAAACAGGGCACTATCCGCATCTACACAGACTTTCACGATCTCAATAACACATGTCCCAAAGACAACTTTCCAATGCCATTCATCGATCAAATTATCGACGATTGCGTTGGCCACAAGGCTCTCTCCTTTATGGACGGATTCTCAGGCTATAACCAAATCCAAATCCACCTAGCTGATCAGTATAAAACCACATTCATTACTCCATGGGGTACCTTTGCATATCGTGTCATGCCTTTCGGCTTAAAAAATGCTGGCGCAACCTTCCAGGGGGCCATGACATACATCTTCCATGATCTGGCTGAAATCATCATCGCCTACTTGGACGACCTCACAGCATGCTCCAAGAAACGCACCCAGCATCTCAATGATTTACGAATCATTTTTCAATGGTGTCGACAGTACAACATCCGCTTGAATCCTCTCAAGTGTGTGTTCTATTTCACCACTAGGCGCCTCCTCAGTTTTATCATTTCCCAAAGAAGTATTACCGTCGACCCCCTCAAAGTCAAAGCTATCATCGAAATTCCACCTCCTCGAAATTTACAGCAACTTCAGAGTCTTCAGGGCAAAGCTAACTTTATTCGATGGTTTGTCCTAGATTACACCATACGCGCACATGGTTTCCTTCGCTTACTACATCACGACATCTCCTTTCACTGGGACGACTATGCCCAACAGTCATTTGACAATCTGAAAGCATCACTTTCCAATGCACCCTTAATTAGTGCACATGACTATAATCGTGACTACATCCTCTACGTATCAGCATCAGCTGTATCAGTAGCCGGCATCCTCGTCTAGCTCAGAGATGACAATCATGAACATGTCATTTACTACGTTAGTAAGAACCTCTCAGGGCCACCCTTGAAGTATAAACACAAAGAGAAACTAGCTCTTGCAGTTGTCCTCACCGTCCAGAAATTGTGCCATTACATTCTGCTTCGCACCACAAAGGTCGTCGCAGATTCCAACCCTATGCAATACTTTCTCAGCCGTCAACAAATTAACGTCAAATTCACTCGATGGATCGTTATCCTTCAGGAGTACGACCTCAAGTTTTCAACACCTAAGAGTAAGAAGGCCCTCATTCTAGCCAAACTTGTCACGACCCTCCCCTCTGACACCATCAGTGCCCCCGTCAACACCGACTTTCCCGACGAACATCTCTTTTACATCACCTCAGATGATCCTTGGTATGGCTACCTTCTCATCTACCTACGAACTCAAAAGTTCGGTAACCACCTTTCACACGATGAACGACGACGTATTCACCATCAGGCCCCCCACTATCTTCTCATCGGAGACATCCTATACCGGTAGGGCGTAGACACCATTCTTCGTCGATGCCTGACTATTGACGAGGCTGACAGAGTCTTAAATGACTGCCACAGTGGCGCATGTGGGGGCCATCTTTCAGGTATATCCACGGCTCAAAAGATTATCCGAGTCAGTTACTTTTGGCCTACCTTGTTTCATGATTGCATCCACGTCGTGAAACGTTGTGAGCAATGTCAGCTCTATGCCAACAAAGCCCAGGCACCCCCCACCCTTCTTCACCCTGTCATTACCGCCGGCCCCTTTTGTAAATGGGGCATCGACTTTATGACTTGTAATCCCCCCTCTAGCAATGGTCACAAATACATTGTTGTCGCCGTTGATTACTTCACCAAATGGGCCGAAGCTATGCCTACTTTCAACGATACCGCCGACACTGCAGCGCACTTCTTCTTCAACCATGTCATATCCCGTTTTGGCGTACCACTCCAACTTGTTTCTGATCATGGGAAACACTTCAAGAATGAGATCTTCGTCGAACTCTCATCTCGGTTAGGCTTCTCTCATGAGTTTGCCTCACCATATTACCCTCAGTCAAACGGATAGGTCGAGGCAGTGAACAAAGTCCCCAAGACCATGTTACAGTGCACGGTTAATAAACATAAAACCAATTCGCATCATATGTTATTTTCTGCGCTATGGGCTTATCGAACGGTAGTAAAGACCGCTATAGGTTTCATGCCATTCCATTTAGTCCATGGGGTCGAGGAAACTCTTCCCATTGAGTGTGAAATTCCCACCTTACGCACCGCAATTGAGCTATTACCTGACACTGCTCCAATGGAGCAGCACTTGCTGAACTTGGAGTCGCTGGATGAAGATTGTCGATCTTCATTACAGAACAATGAGGCAGCTAAAAAACAATCCAAAGCTACCTTTGATCACCATGTCAACCTTCATTCATTCAAATAAGGTGACCTCATCTTGGCCTATGATATCGCTCATGATACCTTCGGCCACGAAAAATTTGAATCACTTTGGCATGGCCCTTACATCATCCAACATTGCCTCACCAAAGGCGCATACATCTTGGCCTCCCCCGAAGGCCTCGCACTCAAGGAACTCGTCAATGGGTTATACCTCAAGAAATTTTATGCTTAAAAGTAGTCATTCTACTTTAGGTTATTTTTTCTCGTTCATTGTTTTTAATATTTTTTTCCTACTCTCTCATCTAAAATATCCTTTGTGCTATTGACAGATGCTTCCTCCACTGGCCTACCACATTGGTTACATCGACGGCGCCAGCCGTTGGACACACAATCTCACTTCCGCTGCTTGGGCTATTTATACCCCCTCACATGAAATTCTACATTCAAGCGGCATATGTCTAGGGCCCACAACCAACAACCAAGCTGAGTATACTGCTGTCATTGGCCTCCTGGCCGACGCCCAGTGTCATCATATTCGTCACCTTAGCATCTTCCTCGACTCTCAACTAGTCGTTCTCCAGCTCAATAATGTATACCGTGTACGCGATCCATGCCTCTTTCGCAAATACCTGCAGGTTAGACTGTTATCTCGACATTTTGATTCCATTACATTTACACATATTCCAAGACAATTGAATCAAACAATAGATGAAATAGCTAACATGGTGTTAGATTGGCATATATCACATCAAGCTACACATACATAAAACATCCCACAAAATCCTGTCACAGCATATAGATAGAATAGACATCATCATAAACATCAAACAAAAAACCCATGTAAACAACATCTGGATCGAAAAATATGTATACCCATATATATATAAAGGCCTATCAGGCCATCCGAATGTTTACATACAAAACATACATGTATCCGCAGGCCAGTGCAGCACCTCGGTACAAAAATCGGCTTACCGGCTTGTATACAACCAAAAAAATATATACATCAATCATGGTGCCTCTATCGCACCACCACCTGCTCCTCCCTCCAGAGGAGGTGGTGGCCCACCACCACCTACCCCAGGTGGTGGAGGAGGGCCACCCACAGGACCCTCCTGCCCCGGCGGCAGGGGTTCACTAGTCATCGCGACAAGCACAACTGCTCGTTGCACTATAGACCGCCATGGTGGCGGTACTCCTATACACTACTCTAGGAACCCCTCATCCTGGATGCGTATCCACATGCCCTCAGGCATGTTCTGCAACATCATCTCCAGATGACGACGTATATCCTCAAAGTCCACTCCGACAGCCGCCGGAGGATCATGTGATGGCCCCGCACCAGGGTCATCAAACCGACACCGTCTCGCTGCCCTCTCAGGCTCTGCTGGGTGACCCGCGACATCCTCTCGCCGCTGCCTCTCTCCCTGTGGTTGTCCCTCTGGCTCTCGCCTAGCTGGTGCTCGCCGCATCTCCACCTCGCGCCCGTGAGGTGCCACATCTGCACATGCAAAAAACAATAACAAAAGATCGTATCAGCATCTATATCACATATATATGGAATGATATCTCAAAAACAACATACGATCACAAATATGCACAAATGATAAAACGTACCTCGATGGTCGAACACCTCCCCAGGAGGCAACACCATGTTCGGGTCACCCCGGAAGTCAACCCAGCATAGGGGTACTGAAGTACTACCTGTAGCATCTGCCGCCATATCCGCGTCACCTCTACTGAAAAGTAGTGGCCACCTTCACCACCACCATGACGGACCAACACTGACGACCACCGCCTCAAGCACGGCTCTCGTGCCTCTGGCGCCTCTAGCAAAACCCTCGGGTGCAGCATCGACACCCTCTCCAAAAACCAAGCTACCAGGATCGAGCCAAAAGAAAACTCTCCTGCACCTGTGGACCGACAATGGTCCAACTGCGCGATCATCCGCCCATGCAGCGTCAACCCCCATGCGAACCGCTCGCGGCCCACCACCACCCTCTCCAGCACCAACAGCTGGCCACCACTAATCCGTTGGGTCGCAAGTGACCTGTATACATGAACAATCATCGCCGCTATGCAACGATGAGCCAGAGAGTCTAGAGCACTAATGCTCACCACAGTCCCAGACATGAAGTTCTCACCTGAGTAGTATCAGGCCCCAATCATGGCCAGGGGTGTATCCCTCGACAGCACAGGCTCTGCCGGTAGGGGCATTCCCTGAAAAGGGAGCCCAGTCAGAAAGTATACATCCTCCACCACAGTGAAGAGGATCTGTTCTCCTCGCATGAGGAAGCAGTGCAGCTCCGGACTCCACATCTTGAGCTGGAACTGTAGTAGGTACTCCTGCACCCGTATCAACGGTCACTCAAAAAACTTTAGCAACCCACAAGTTGCTAAAGCCGCCCGCACCCCAAGCCCATCATTGGCCACAGCCTCTCGCAACTGGGCCCAATCTCGCTCGCACCACCGCACTGGTATCGTCACTGCTGGTCACCTGCAAACAACATAGAGTCCTATATCAGCTCAGATACCCATCAAACAACATTAAATAGACTCATTTTTACCCTTAAACCTTGCCTCAAAGGCGCAGTTTTTCCACCCACAGGCGTGCACACATGCGCGTCTGTTCACTATATAGGCACGCATATATGTGCACCTGTTCATGATACAGTCGCGCCTAGGTGCACGCCTGTCCAACCCACAGGTGTGCACCGATGCGCGCCTGTTCAAACCACAGGCGCGCACCGATGCGCGCTTGTTCAACTCACAGGTGCACCTCTAGGGCGCACCTTAAATTCCTCCTCTCGTGCACCCATGTGCGTATATTCGATTGACAGGGGTGCACATATGCATGCCTTCTACCAAATCACTTGCGCATGTGGGCCCACACCCCATCAAAAAACCCCTAATTTCCCCTGTACGACCCCCTGTACCCACCCTGCCCAAAAATTGAAAACCTATTTCTATGCAGGATGATCAGACCACTAACCTGATACTCACAGAATGTCGATCAGATGCCTCGTCCTCCTCGAATCTATAAATCTCCTCTGAAATCTTCTCATCCAGTCATTGTGGCAGCAGGTACAAATGAGGTGGAAATGTGGGCCCTACAACTATATATAGCCCTTTTGCCAAACTTCCACTCAACATTCTGGGGGCCCAAGGTGTCCATTTTTCAAACCGTCTTCAGCCATGGGATCAGCATCCCGCCACCTACATCATAGTTGTCCCTGGGTCACTTTTCATCCTGAGCCCCCGGGACGCCTTTTTTTTTTTTTTTCATATCATGGTCAGGTATGCACGCGCATTGTCACATTTGTCAAATACATGCCTATATCTTTAATTCGCTTCAGATATTGTTCAGTTTGGGTATTTGGTTGTTCTGTGCGTAGGTACTTGCTCATCTACCATCAACATC
This sequence comes from Picea engelmannii, assembly GCA_009831015.1. Classification (NCBI taxonomy): domain Eukaryota; kingdom Viridiplantae; phylum Streptophyta; class Pinopsida; order Pinales; family Pinaceae; genus Picea; species Picea engelmannii. Next base: position 128,927 of record ML791523.1, read on the forward strand.
ACCCCTTCAGGTATATATTCAGCACTGGCATGTAGTCTCTCCCACTGTATTGCATTTACATTTCCAGTCACACCCGCTAATATTGGCCTTTAGGAGCCTCATTCCCGGCTCTGCAGTACCCACACCTCCATTTGCATCTTCAGTACTATTACCCAGTAGCATTCTTACCCACATGAGTTGTCCCATTCATAGCACCTTTTGACACTTTTGACACTCATGTTGTTCTTCATTACCCTTTAGGGATGTGAGTCCCAATAGTCTTTCATCATGTCGTGAATCAGCCCCATACTCCTTCCCTTCATTTTCCTAGCTTTCCCACATGGACTCCCAGATTATCTCTTTATGGTTCTATTTTTTACCTACACCTCCGCAGGATCATGAACCCTCCATTTCATCCACAATCAGTTTGCCCATCTGTGAACCTACCTTCATTGCACCCACCTCATACAGAAACTCACCAATGGGGCCCCCACCCTTCATTAGTTTTCCAAGAAAATTCTGCCCTCCCTGGGGCACGCATTTTACACTGGGGCACCCAATTCTGTATTTGTACATTTCTCCCCAAACTTATTCATTATTTATTGTACAAACACCTTTATTTCCAGTCATTACATTTTCTTTTGTCGTCACCGATGGAAACTTGCTTTCTCTTGGCCACACACAACCCATGTCACCCTTGGTTGGAGTTACTTCTCATCTATCCTTGCCAGCATTGTCCACATCTTCAGAGTACTCCGCAGGTCACTTACCTCTACCCTTTGAATTTGTTCACCTTGTCCCACCTCTGGCACAACTTATCATCGGTCTTGTCGTCCCCCTGACACTCGACCTTGTTACACGGTTGCGACCACTTTTTATCTCATACATCCTCCAACCACGGGCAGTCTTGAGTCTTCCCACTTCTTCACTTCATCTATGTACCTCTGCCACTTCCTCACATTTGTAGATTCCACGAAGCCCGTTTCTTTTGGGAGTCACGTCCCCCTTTTTGTTGACATCAACACAATTTTCCGAAAGGGCGACAGTATCTTGATTCTCATTCTCCATTTAATGAGAGATCTCGGACGACACAAGGTGAAACACCATTGCTCCCTGCTGTCGATGGCCCCCATAGCATTCGACGCCAACACTTTATTATTCTATGGTGGGTCTTACTTTGCGACTATTGCAGTTATTTTTGTCATTTGTCGAAGACCTCTGAACTTGGTAGGGCCATCAATGCCTGCATCATCCTCACTGCTTATTACCGCGATCATTTCCTATTCTTCAGAGTATGTTCCTTTGCAGAATTGTCTTCTGCCTTTATCATTACCGCCCCCGAGGGTGCTATAGTTGTCTACACCAACACTTCAGTCATCTTTTGTTTCAGAGTTACATAACACGAGCATGGGGCATGCTCGCCTCGTTTGTACACAGTTGTATATTTTACACACCTCTTGGAAGGTCGGGTTCTACTAGCTCCTTTCTCTTCCA